>VWYH01001685.1:80565-105247 GCA_013399365.1 Pampusana beccarii | reverse complement strand
TTTTTTCTTGGCAGTCTTCAGCAATGCTTGGAGGAATGAGCATGTGACATCATACCATATGAAAAGCTTTCTATCATGTTTGTGAAGGAGGTCACAGAATTTATTTAGGGAAAGTCAAGGGAATTTTTAACTACATTCAGTGCTTTAAAATAAATGTGCTTAGCTCCTCTCTACAGAAACATATTTAATTTCATACCAGTTTTGAGGTAAGCAGTTTCAAAAATACTGCAGTTATTGCTTCCTATGGAGGATAAAATTGTTGTTATGGTATATAATGTCATTGGCAGAAGGGGAGGAGTCATCACAGGAGGAGAGAGGGTGAACAAATGAAGTACAGAGCTGAAGCTGAAGTCTAGGGGGATGCAGTGTTGAAATCAGTGACGGAAGATTTAACAGAGCCTGACAATATTTCCATGGAGCTTCTACTGCTAAATTTTAATGATTTGCTGCTACTTCAGAATTAGTTTCCTGGTGATGCTTAGAGTTAACTTCAAAGCTTGCTTCCCGTTGTTTAAATCTGATGCAGAGTCCTCAGTATGTGTTGCGTGGAGAAAAGGTGAGGCCTTCTAAATTCAGACACTGTCCTTTATGCCATGTAAAGATTAGAATGGGAGAAGTGTTTGCAGCATGACTTTCAGATGCGTACCTAATGGAAGCAAAGCCCTTCTCTGAGTGAGAAGAGTGATTTTTCCTTCAAATAAACACCCACTCATTTCACTGTCTTCTGAGGGAAAAGAAAATCAAACGTAAAGTGGAATAGAAAAGTGCTTATTTTGAGTACTGTAAAGAGAATCAAGGAGCTTTTTTGCAGATGGAGTTCAGCCTTGTGTTCCTTACTTAACTGTCACTTGTTTTTTACTGGGAAGCTGTTCTGAAGAGCTTCAGCTACAGTTAAAAGAATGCAAATTGTAGTCTCAATTGCACTGGTATAAATTTGGAGTTACTCTATTGAAGCTTTCGCTAGAGTAGCAAATGTAATATTTAGCTGCTGTGTTACTATATATGAACATATGAAGCCTGATAGTTATTGACTTCTGTGAGCTGAAAAAAATTTGAGAGTGAGAAAACATACAGCCTTTTGTGTCCAGAAATGCCAATGGAGACAAAACTATTTTTGTGTGTACTGGAAGAGTGGAGGTGCATATTAAAGCTGAAAGAAAGAACAAAACTGAGAACCACTAAACGAACTAGGAAGAAGTGGCTAAGTAAATAGCATATGATTAAGTACTGGGGAGAGTGCAGAACTATGTAATTTTGTACTTGACCATGCTTAGAACTAGCAATACATGTATCAATTTCCCCCCTTTCTCCCCCACCCCTCATATTATTGGAGCTGTGTATGAGAAAATACTTTCTAAACAGTGCCTTGTCAAATTTCAAAGTGGCAGCTCTGCGGACTCTGTTTTCAAGGAAGTTCTTCAGAACCCTCATGCAGTTCGGTTTTGTGTATTTCCAAATGGGGTTGATCTGGAGACTTGGAGCTGGCCTATGTTTATGGCTAGAGATGCCTGCTGGTTACAGTGGTACAGGGATTAAAGTATTAATTTAATATTAATGTTACTCGTGTTTGTTTCTGGCTTCTAAAAAACAGAGGACCTCTATGCTTTGTGTTTACAGAAAGAATCAAACCTCAAAACGACAAAATGAAAATGCAACCCAAGAAGAGAAACCTGAGGAAAATAATAATAAATCAGATACAGCCAACATCACGTTGAAATTTGCCAGTTCCCTTTGTCTTGAATGTTAACATATTCTGTCATGAACTGCTTGTAAGGAAAGGTTAGAACGAGAATGGAATGGACTAAAACTTTGAACTTAGCCTTGCTTTGAGTAGGAGGTTGGACTAGATCACCTCCAGCAGTCTCTTCTAATCTAAATCCTCCTGTACCTCTGCAAAGGGAAGGAGAGGAAAAGTGATGCTAAATTACTGCTCTCATGAGTGAGACATCTCTCATCTTCTCAGAGAATGTAGTTTGAAAGAATGTCATTGTTTGAGATTTTTTCTTCTTAGTCTGTGTTATAAGCTTGGATTGTAGGTATATTATGGTTTCTTAGAGGATTTGCCTGAAGGCATTTCTGCCATAGGGCTGTAAAGTTATCTAGGTTATGTAGCACTATAAGGTGATAACAGTATTTTTAGGGGAAATACGCTTTATTAATAATTAAGACTGAATATTTGCAGAATTGCTAATTTATTCACTGAAATGTTGAAAATTTGTAACAGAAGATGACCTATTCAATATATGCTTGGGGTAAGCAGTTGTTACTCTTTAAAAGAGGTTTTAGTCACCCCCTCAGGAAGGAAAACTAATCTTGTCTGGTTTAGACAGCCAGTCACGCAAGGGGCACAGAGGCAACAACACAGTCCAAAATGTACTTTCTGAAAAGAGCCCCATGTACCGAAATCATTTGGGATCAGCTTTCAGATGTTTCATAAGCAAAAACAAGGTTTAACTTCACCAGATAAACGCTTCACAATGAATAATGCACCCAGCTGTAGCTGTAAATGTCATTTGCTCAACCGCTTAACTATCCGTCCTTTTGACCACGGTTTATGGTAGTGTGAAATGAAGCTTAACTTCGCAAATATGGAATGTATAGTAAAATTATCCCCTTTTGTGAAATTAGAGAGAATAAGCTTCTGGTGGGTGTTTATGTACTGTGCTAACAGATTATAAAAGATTAAAAGGAAATTTTAATGAAGTGAAAAGCAGGCCTTGCAGCTTCTAGCCCTCATGATTAGAGGAGCAGAAGCTAGGGGATTTAGGAGGGTTTAGCAAGATGAGGTTGATGGGGTAGGGAGATTATGACCTGTGATTGGAACTAGTTGCTTGTCTAACTCATATTTCCTTAGATAATGCATTTAGGGCTCCAGTTCTTTCAAGACCAATGAGGGTGAGATGGTCGGAAGAAATATACACTTGAAATAGTTTGAGGCATGTTTTAATAAAAAAAATTAATATTTTGATCAAACAACAAAACACAGAAGTCAAACACAGAGTCAAAGCATAGTGTAAAACAACAAAATAGAGAAGAATACAGCATTCACACATACGTAAAGGGGAGATGCAGTTGTTATTTATACTTCTTGTAACAAAAATGATGGAAAAGAGGCTTAATACAATGCTTGGGATTATAACCTGAACTCTTCATCATGTTTTAAGTATGTTATTGTGATAGAAAAGGAACTTGGTCTGTAATACAAGTGTAAGTTGTTGCATAAATTATTTTAAAAAAGAAATATTTGGTCTAGACCACAAATAATGTAGAATATGTATTACAGAATACTGAAAGCATTTTAAGAATCGAAAAGGGTATTGATGAGCATCATCCATAATTACTAATTCAGGAAAGTCAGAAAAGCCTAAAGTTTTACTGTTATGATGTAATTTTTACAGAAGTGCTGAAGGACCACAAAAGATTAGTACAAAGAAGAATTATTTTGCTCCTCTTCAATTATATGGATTATGCCACTCATCACCCATCTGAAGTAAACTCAAGTTCTGGACGAATGTCAGTTTTGCAAATGGGCTTGTTTTCTGTCCCTGCAAAAAGCCTGAGACAGCAATGCCCCAAAATAACTGGACTTCCTCTAGCATCAGTGGAGCTTCATATTTTACTGCAGTTTCAAGTTGTCCTGGCCTAAGATCTCTCTGGAGAAATTTTTGACATGGTGCTTTTTATTTGCTATTTTAATCTCTCTGTGCTTTTCTGAGGAGAGGACGGATGAAATTAAACTGAAAGATAGTAGATTTAGGTTAGATATAAGGAAGAAATTCTTCACCATGACAGTGGTGCAGCATTGGAACAGGCTGCCCACAGAAGCTGTGGATGCCCCGTCCCTGGAAGTGTTCAAGGCCAGGCTGGATGGGGCTTTGAGTCTAGTGAAAGGTGTCCCTGCCCATGGCAGCGGCGTTGGAGTGAGATGATTTTTAAGTTCCCTTCCAACGCAAACCATTCTATGATTCTGTGATATGGAAATGAAGACTGTCTTTCCATGGTCAAATAAGAGCACTTTCTGAGCTGATAGGTATTTATGACGATTTGCCTTCTTATTTTTGGAAGGTGAATACCTAACTTCAGGATTGAAGAGACTGACTAACAGCAGGTGATGTCAGTGACAGTGGGATCTCCTTATGGCCAGATCACCTTTGTAAATAACTGCATCCCGTGGTTTTCCTCATTGTTTCACTCCCAGCTAGCTTAGACGGCTTCAAGTCATGCAGGGTCAGATTCCTGTGTTTGCGGAACTTAGACTGAAGCTGTACATCTGAACAAACCTTTTGAATTGGAAGTTTAGCAATCAGGTAGTGAAATCTCCACTGTTCCAACTTTCACAAAAGCACCAAGAATATTTTTTTTAGAACCTGAGGTAAGTGCATTGTGTTTCCTGAGACCATCTGTTGTGTAAATGTCGAATAATGAATATTAAACTATTCCTTATGATAGATCTGAGATTGCTGGAAATACGGTTTTAAAATCCATTTTGACAAGATTAGAAGAGTGCAAGGAAATTGGTCTATAGCTTAGTGCTGGAGGGAGTTATAGCTCAAGATATAATTTCTGTTGATTGACACTGTAGTGAATTATTTACCTATTGACTTTTGAAAAGTGGTCTGCCTGTGGACTAGGTAAATATTTCATTTTCACTCATCACGGTTGAAACTTGACAATCCAGCATAAGGAAGAAAGAAATAAGTTTGTACTAGTCAGAACTGGCTTTAGAACTATGATTTGACCAAATAATTACTATAGCAAATTTCCCATGAACTTTAAGCTTGAAAGGAACATTTTATCTCCACATTGCTTGAGGAAAATATAGTCCAGACAAGATTGCAGACCTGAAGAAATGTCCAGAAACTCGTCTGGTTTTATTCTGGCTGTATCAATTGCTCCAAACAAAGACACTACATTTCTACAAACTTGTCTGGCTTGCATTCTTACATCATCCTGAGTGCAGAAACATTATTATTGTTAAGCTACATCCCTGTATGTAAAATGTACTATTTCAAGTAATGGAAATCACATTAGTAACTAAGATAGTCTCTGCATTTCAGTCCTAGAAGAATCAGCATGAATACACTTACACTGATTTGCATGAAGTCAGAGCGTTATTACAACTAGTACTGAACTTATCTAGTTCAGTATTTTGTTGGGGTCTGTATGTTATATTACATATGTTTTACAGATATATACAAAGTGAGGTCTTCCCATCTCTGCCTACTGATGTCACAGTATTAAGCATTAAAAGCTATGAATAAATCTTGATACAGTGGAGTTCTCTGTTTTCATGTTCAAGTAACTAACAATAACATTTAGTGCAACTTCTTTTAGCTTGTGAATACTGAAGAGATGTAATGTGCTGTTAAAGGCCATAGCAAAAATAATTGTGGTCCTGTCTGCTCAAGGCAAAGACAAGGTTACCTTTGTCAACTTCTTTTCTATGAGACAGCTACACTTATAATGGTAGAAACAGGCTTCTAGCATAAGTCATTACAGCATTCTGAACAAACTGAGCTGGAGAAGATAATTGAACCTTATGAAGATTCACCTGTAGGGGTTTTATTTTATCCCTCTTTATCTTTCTGATTTCTCAGTGAGATTAACTTTGACTTCATAAATTGGGCAACAATGGAATCTTGTTGAAAATGTTACGCTGGATCTCTTGTTCAGACACTTGAATGTTTTTCATTTCGTTGTAACCCTTCCACTGAACCAGGTTTGTTCCCAGCCTTCTCTGGTTTTGTTGCAAACTTTTACACAATTCCTGAGATAAAGATGAGCTGTTGGTATTATTTTCTTCCCTGCTGACCTGCAAAGTGGGAAAGCAACTTTTTCTTAACAATGCACATCTCAGATCTTTATAGCCAGCTTTTTGCCAGTCAAAGCAGCAGTCTTTTGCCAGCCTAATGCCTTTCACCCACCTTTGATGAAGACTAGTGAAATATGGACCAACTGGGAGAACCCAAAGGTATCCATAATGCTGTATCAACGATGAATGACCACTTGAATGGCTTTGATGATCATTTCACTCACAACTATACGGATGGCATTCTGATCCTCTGATATAAGTTCACGTCTTGCTCCTGCTCTCAGCTGCATACCTTGCATACAGTTCATTATCCTTCTGACCTGTCTATTTTCCAGTAGGTTCCTCCTCAACATATTAACACAGGATTTGCAAAATATTTTAGTCATCATGAAGTATATCATACTTCGAGGTTCGAACAGTGACTTCAACTAAGAATAGCTTATAGGATGGTTTAAAAAAGAAATCATAGGTGGATTTTTAAGCCACTGAAGCCATTACATTTGGCCTTTTTGCTGTGTTTCTTGTCTTGATTTTTCACAGTCGTTGAAAGATCAGTTGCAAAATCTGCAGTGGAACTGACATTTTTGATCTCTGTTCCTGTCCCCCCAGTACTTTAATCAAGGAACTGTTGGAGTGGTGTAGCTTTAGCTTACGTAATCAGCAGTAAAAAAAAAAATGGGGAAATTGTCTCTAAATATGTTTTCTTTAAAAAGATGTAGAATATCACTGAAAATTAGTTATGTCACAATCATTTCTTGTTTATAAGAGGAATCAGACTTTTTGTCATGGTAATGGGCAGTTTGGACCTGATATTCAAGTCTAGATATGTGTTAAGACGTTGGTGGAGCTAGACTCCATCAGACAACTATGGCTTAATCTTAGAGATTGTTGAAGCTCTGGCAGCATGTTAAATGAAGTAAAAGGTAGCTTGTGAGGCTGGAGTGATAGCATTTAGGGGCGTATGTGAGCTGTGGCTTGCAGGGAGTCTGGATCCCCAAATATTTAGGCTCTTCAAACACTAAAACAGTCCAGCTGGTGGTCTTGCCTTCATATGCAGTGGTGCTTTTTACTGATGTTATTGAAGAAGAGAAAACATTTGGCCATTTGATACGTGTAGGAAAAAAGGAAAAAAGGTGTATCTCTGCTTTTTCAAAAAACAGAGAAGATGCTAATTTCAGCCTTTTTTGTGAAATCTGCCCTCAAAGTGAGAGAATATTTTGTTTTACTCCCAACCCATTTTTTAAAGGTGTGTGGTTGTTGCTGTCTGGGAGATATGAATGTACTAAACTTCTCCTGATGTGACTAAAAACACTAGGCTGTCAGTTCAGCCTTTCATGAGGTTTATATTGTTCTGGTTTTGTAGATGTTACCGTCTTGATTTAGGAAAGGAGCAAGAATTTAAGCTGTTTGGGTAGGTCGACAACAAGCTAGTTTGTACAACGAAACCTCTTAGATCAAATTGGGCCATTGAGCGAGATGGTTGCACATCTTGGAAAGCAGGGTTTTATTATTAGTTAGCATATAGTATCCAAAACGATCTTTAGCCAGATTTTGAGCCAAATAGAGTGGCCTGGGTCATTTTGACTATTTGAACTGATATCAACAAAAGAAAACAAAAGCAAAATGGAATGCTTTAGTCTTGTAGTTCAGAAAGGAGGAAGGCAAAAGATAGACACTGAAATAATTATTAGTAATTCGAATAAACATTTTTTCTTTTCTTTTATCTAACATTACATCTACAGTAGTTGCAATTTATAGATAACTCCATGCAGGATAAAAATAAGCTAAAGTAATTATTTGCTCAGCTGTAGTTATGCAATTGTTCATTATTCTGGGTGTTATAAGGACAGTGATATATTAGTTCCAGGAAATGTGTCCTACAGCAAAATTACAGTGAACCTCTGTGCAAGCTATTCAAAGGTGCACAGAATTACCATTCAAAACCACTGCATGATCCTCTCCAGTGTGGATTTCATGTTTCTGTTCAAATTAGAGAGGGAAGGTCAGTGCTCAGTCTTTGCCACCAGAGGTCTTCAAAGAACGTATTATAGACTTTTTTGCTGTGGCTGAAAATGGGAGATACATCTCACAGTCACCACTGACAGAAGTAGCTGGGAGTAATTTGCTGAAGTGCTTCAAGTCATTATTTGCCTGAGACACGGAATTCGTTCCTGACAGAATTGCTGCTGGAAAATAGGAACAGCTCTGCTTGCTTTGCACGTCTGTCTGTCTGGGTCGTTTTGTATTCCCCTGCTTGATGAGGTAGTGGTTTTGATAGTGATGAGTTAACAAGAGTTTCTGATTATTTCTTGAACTTATGAAAACAGAAGGAAGGTTTCAGCAAGCAAAATTTTGTGTTCCCCCAGGGATCAGCTGAGGGATGCTGTGGGAAAGAGTGAGTGGAGAGGACAGAGGTGCTGAGGGTGACCTGGCCCTGCAGGCACCCTCCCTTGCAGAAGTGGATCTCCCAAGCCTGGCCCTCCTGCATGTGCCACTGCTCACAGCCCTCCCAGCGCAGAGCCTGGCTGACCCTTTAAAAATAAAAAAATAATGCTGACCCTTCTTGCTGGTCAAGCTTCTCCTAGGCTTGAGCTGGAGCTCCCTCTCTGGGTTAAGGTCCATAGGCTGGTATTTTAGATCTGCCTTCCTGAAATACCACAGGGCAAAACATATTTATTGGGCTCCCTTCATGCCTTCCTACCATGCTTAAGGAAGGGAAAAGATTTCTGGCAAAGTAATTTTTTTTTTTTTTTTAACTAGATTTTTGCCTTTTTATTGACTCTATATTAGCATGCGGTGACCTTTTATAGTGTGATAATGCAAGGGAGAGACAATTGTGTTTCTGTTATGAAATAAAGTCCCAGTGAGATTGTAGGTCTTTTATGCCCATCTAAATAAACTCAATACATCAATTGATAGTGTTAGAACATATAAAGACTTACTGGTTATCATCCATTCATAAAATACAAATTATGTTCTCATAAAGGGAGACTCTGTTGGGCTTTTTTCATTGTTAATAAATGAAAAAGCAACAGGTACTGAACAAGGAAGTGTGACGTTTCTGTTCTCCATTTACTATTTTTGTAGCTGAAAATAGTCATTATTTTGGCTGTGAATATGATACGGTGTTGATGAGAGTTTATTAGGGTGAGAGGGGAGGAAAGAGGATGAAGCCTAGGTGCTGCTGTGCTCGGTGATGTGGGTATCCTGGAGAGCAGGAGAGCTGCAATGTCAAGCTCCAGTTCTGTTACAGATGACAAAAATCTCCTCCTTACATCTTCCACGTCCCAATGCCTGCTTGAGTCCTATTAAAGCCAGAGAAATGTTGCGTGTGGCCTTCTGTTTTAATTTTGTTAGAGAAATGCTGTTCTAAGCCAGCACTTCCCAAATATATATTATTTGCTTCATATGAGGCATTGAAGCTATCACAGGGTGACAATTTTACTGGCTGGTTTTTGGAGTTTGGGAGCTTTTATATGCCACTTACATGGGTCACTGCTAGTATAATGAAGGATTTAGAGGAAGCATCACCCTCCAGAACTGACACATTCTGGAGTTGGATGTAGTCCCTGATAAAGAGAAAAGCCATGCAAGCTGTCATGCTGTGACTGAATTTTTTGAGAACAGTTTTCAATGCAAGTTTAGGGCAAGCTCCCCACAGACTAGGCAGTTCATGAAAATACTAACTCAGTGTATTTCATCTCATGCATGATTGAATTCCTGGAGGGAGTAAAGCATTAGAAAATCAAAACACTTTCTGTTTAGTGCCATATATGGAGTGACTTGATAAATGCGGTTCGAATTGACCTTTGTCTAAAAAAAAAACCCAAGAAAAAAATTATTACTTTTCTAGTGGGGAATGATGAAACAGTTAATAAGCAGCTGGTATATTGGGTATCCTCTATTTTTATTTTGAGAAGAGAATTTGTTATTATTCAGGAGCAAATCTGAGACTTCTGTATTTTTAAAAATTTCACGTTGCACTGATCAAGTCCTTTCTTCTTGTGGAACACACTTTGAGTTACCTTGGCAAGACAATTCCTTGCCTTAGTCTAAGCTTAGGTCTATCTCTGATATGGTAAATGAAATCTCAGATCTAGTAATACCAGAGCCATATCGTGCAAATATGTCTTCAGAGCAAATCTACAAAGTCTGTCCATATAACACTTGTCAGTAACAATCAAACACCAACATTTTCCCTGTGGCTGTTATTTTCAGACAGCAGTGACTGCTAGCAGTTCTCTGAAATCCTCAAAATTTAAAATAGCTTTTAATTGCATCTCACAGGCACACTGAAAAAAAAATACCAGGTTAACTTGCCTGTTCTAATACTGCTGAAAACAATTTGGGTCCTAGTGCTTTTATTTTGGTGATGGTTTCTGTCATATACATCAGTAAAACCAGTAAGTAAACAATATACTAAATCTGGGGTCAGGAAATTGTAAAAAACATTCACATCTGTATAGAAAAATAATATCTTAAAAGGAAAGGTTGCAGAATGTCAGGTCTTAGATGTATCTGACTTGACAGAAACTCTTAATACAGATTTGTAATCATGTAGTTAGGAAAAAGACACACAAACCTGGTGGATATTTTAAAAAGCTTGTCTTGAAGCATGTACCATCTTCCTTTCTTTATGTTCTTGGCTCTGAAAGAGTTAGCTGCTGGGTTTATGGAAGGAAGGAAGACATTCTGGAACATGTTCTTTTTCTCCTATTTTAGCCTCTAGAAACCAGGCTTATGTGATTGTAGTTGGTATGTGTGTCCAGATAGCACAGGTGTGAAAGGGTTGAAATAAGGAAGACAATTTAGTTCAACTTCTTTGAAAACAGGAAGTTCAGTAGAAAATGGAGACACTAGAAGTGCAAGGACTGAACAAAAATTTTCTGAATTAGTTTGTTGTTAGGAAAAAGCAGCCTTGGAAATACCCCAGATCTTTAATGAGAATGTCTTGGACACCCAGATCATTCATAAATCAAATGCAGAGCCTAATCTGTATTTAATTAACATGTGATAGTTCAGATTCTCAAGGAATTTTCAGATTTGCCCGAATAACAGATAATAATCAATTTATTTTCCTTTATGGACAGAGGTACAAATTCAAGAAACTACAGTAGTATCGTATGATGTGAAGTTACGTAAATCCTGTGCCATGCCCTGAACACCAAAATGTAGCCATGGCAGCCCCATCAAGCTTGACATCCTTGGGACTGTGGTCCTTTCTCTGAGGACTGATGTTCAGGTTAGATGCTTATTCTCTAGTTGTAAGAGATGCTGAGAAGTGGCTGCATACAGCTTCCTTTGTCCATTTGTTTAAGAACTGACATTTTTGTTTTCAATAAGGAAGAACGCTCTGAATAAAAGAAAGGTTATCCATAGTATAAATTTCTTCCATAGAATGAGGAAATCTCAATCCTAAGATGAGTTCAGGGGTTTTGCCCTCCTTCTGTTAGGAAATGGTTTCAGAACATATTTTTTGATAGATCAAGAACCTTGTTTTCATTTTAAGACTTAAGTTATGCACAGTTAATTTATGCAGATTCATTCTGTTGCAGGGTATCCTGCCTGTCAGAAGCCAGGCAGGTCTAACTTCTTTAGCTGAATTATGTCTAAAGAAGAACCAAATGCAGAAATGGAAAAACAATCTGATTGTCAAAGAAAGATATATCTTAGAAGTCAGAAAGTGTACGAGTAAAATGAGACTTGTGAGAAGTTAAGCTAAGTTTAGCCTTACAAAGGAAACTGAAGCAATTTTTACGTATTTTTTTTAAATTTTAAATGTTGTCATATATACATAGAAAGAGAACAAGGAAAGAGCAAGTGAGGATGTTGAGAAGCCAGGGTGGACCAAGACTAAAGAGGCCCTGGACAGGAAAAAGTACTTGAATAGCTTTCTTTACAAAAAATAATCTGACCAGATATTAAGATGAGGATGGACTAGTAAAGGACACGGAGAAGGGCATTAGTTTTGTCAGTATGTGAAGCAAGGAGGGATTCAAGTGCCTGAGAAGAAGGGGGGAACCTGATTGGCTCTGTTCTGTAGAAATGAGGCATATTGGATTATGTCCAGCAGCATTATGGTGATTTATCACTCCAGAACCAAAAAATGGATTATCCAGATAAAAGTGAAGGGTGTAGAAGTGGTTCAGGTGATTACAAACTTTTTACATTATTTCAACATTAATTTTTAAGAAAAATTTTTAGGAAGATAACAAGTAAAGACAAATAGGTCACAATTCACCTCATTTTCTGTTTACCAAAAGGCAGATCACGTTGTACTAGCTTAGTGCTTTCTATGTTGAAATGATTCACTGAAAACAAGAAACCTACCTGCACTTCACTGAGGTGTTTGGTATAGTAACAGCTATAATATTATTAAGCCAGAGGAGAAGAAGGTTAGTGTAGGAATCGTAAGACTTAGACTCTGGTCAGCATAGGTAAAAATGAGCCTAATACGCTGATAGAATCTCTGAAATGAATATTTGGTCTGAAGGACTTTCTCAAGGGATTAATCTTATGTTTTCATTAATGATTAGCATTGAAGGGCAGAAGAATTCTGATAATTTTTTGAGGAAAAATTGGGAAGAATTATCAATATAAGAACCAGTATATAACACAATAAATACTTGATGTATTTGAGTACTGTAGTTCCAGAAATGAGATAAAATGTATTAATATAATTTGCAAGGTTGCACAGGTGGATGATGAGATAAACTGGGGTTTCCTAGCTAGAGACAAAAAAGTCTTATATATAGGTCAATCACATAGAGACTGTAAGGCAGCAGTTGGCTATCGCTTTTTCGGAAAGAAAAAAAAAGGCAAATGTGAGCCTAAAATCTACAGCAAGGTGTCTTTATATATACATAAGGTGAAAGTGATTGAGATTATGAACAGCAATGCCCAAGCCACTAACAGTCTCTAGGAAGCCTGTGCTGATCAGTCATCTGTATTTGGAAGGCATGGTCTCAACCTGGTGAAAGTGCAGAAAATGTCTCCTAAGGTAATCAGGGGAACAGAGAAGACGCTGAAGGATTCTGTTTGAAACTGTCAAAACAAAGGCAGAGAGTTATGACGCATTGCAGAAATGACAGAAAGGGTAATTTTAAAGCTTTTTCACTTGGAAAAGCATTCTGGAATAGGAAATAGTAATAACATTCTTGCCCTGAAGTAGCAAAAAATTTTTTAAAAGTTTCCAAATTTCTTACAGATGATACTGTTGTTTTCTCCGTGTCTCACTGGCCTTGCTTTTCTTACCAGTATAGCAGGATTTCAAGTGGTTTTCCAATATAAGGAGTGAAAGCAAGAAACATAGGTGGCTTCAAGACAAGACTTGAGAATTAGGTTGTTAAAAAATTCTGTTGCTTTTAGCTGCCTCTGTCAATTAATCACAGGAATTCAGCTGGTGCATAAGTTGACTGGATATGATGCTAAATGTACAAGCAAAAGAAGTATCTTAAAACAGTCTGAATTTTTACAAGTTACCTTTGCTGTATTGTGTGGCTGGGCTATAACCTCTCTCCTCCCTCAATTTATTAGATGTCAATATAAATTGCTTATGTGCATTTGACCCTGGTTGTGCTTAAACAATCTCACAGCCTTTTATGAGGCTTTTAACATAGTTTCTTCTTCCTTATTTGAACTCTTTCACATGTATCCATGGGTCCTGCTTTCCCTCTTTTTTCCCTCCCTATTCTTAGTGTGTGAATGATATAAAGCATTGTGAGAGCTTTTGCTGAGCTTCTCTTTGCAGGCAACTCCTGAGCTTACCTCTTCACCCCATTCTGTCTCTTTCAATTTAGTTTCACATTTCAGCCTGTCTTTCTGGATGTCCTGTTCTCAGTTCAAACCCAATATTCTGAAAGTGAACTATCTTTGTGTTTTTTTTAGATTATCAGTGTTGCTCAGTTCTTCATCCTAGCTAGTAGTTTCATTATTTCTTTGGTGATGTAGACCGTGGCATGTGTCCTTTTCCAGCTGCATTTGTGCTGACTTGAAGAAATCACTGTTATCTGTCCCCAGACCACCTCTTTGCTTGAAGTTTCTGTCTTTGTTACCTCCAATAGCTGAGGACTTCTAGAATACATTATTTAGTCTCAGTCAGAATGAACCAGGCTATTTTAAACAGTCAATTTCAAGTTTATTTTTTTGGAATTGTACTGAGGAAAAATCACACGGGCATTTCATGTGGATGCCAGGCTGGTCAATAACCTCTTTCAGAGGCCAACGCTGAGCAAGAAGGAGTTGTCTGTGAGCAGTAGTTGTAGCTAGTACCAATCTGTATCCAAAACTGCAGCAATGGGATCTTCAGGTCGTAGAAGCACCATGTTGGAACAAGGGTTTTCTTGTACTTCTTCACTGTTATGGTCAGAAATGTGCGACAGCTTCACTTCAATTTATTAATGTCCTGTCATGTAGACTAAATTTAAAAAAAAAAAAAAAGGAGAAAAAGAGAGAGAAAAGTGGCATCCACAGCCCAGACTAAGGAACTGAAGGAGGCAATAATTCAAAGCCTCCAGCACTTTGACCAATGCTAGCCTTGACCCATAAGCAAGGCAGCAGGTAGTCCTCCAGAAAGGGTGAATCCTCAAGGTACCACAAGGCTCTTTTACTATACGGGATCACACTTTTCTTTATGTTGGGTTTGCAAAGCAGGATGTTCTTTTGGAGTGAGATATGTGAGGTTTATCTATGCATAAAGGTAAAAAGGAGTGGATCATGTGTTTCAAACTGGTGAAAGATGTTGTGGCATTGCTTTTGTGTGCTTCGCTCCCCAGTAGCTGAAGAGCTCACCCAACATGTGAGGGGCCTATGCTCAATTCTTCTCTGACTAAACAGATTCAGACCCCGTTTCTCACCTTGCCTTGATCAGCACATGGTACGTATTTCATTCTCAAGCTATGCCATGGAAAGAAAAATACGTTTTATTTGCTTGGTATAATGATGAACTGCTTGGACACTTGGGCAAGAAGTGCACTTCATGCTCTATCCAGTGGTTATATTTTAACTTTCAGTATAGAAGGCCAAGACGGAATGCACCCTGTCTTCTCTATCTTTGTGACTGCTCTTGCCATTGGACTACTTAATGGCTAAGAGAGCATGTAGGATGAGGAAGATGGGATGGGGCAACATCAGCTGCAGGTAGCTGTTGTCTCTAGGTAGTGCTCTGAGAGAGCACAGTATGATGAACGGGAGAAGGAGAGATGAGTTGCACACTGTTGTCAAGAATGATTATGTATCGGTTCACATTCAGAAGATGACGTTTAGATATCCAGTGGACTCCACAAAGACCATGTTTAGTTTCAAGGACAAGAAGGGTTGGACAGAGTCTGGGAAAGGAGCACACTCCACTGCTCTGGGTTTGGAAAACATGATACTGTACCAGATAAAGGCAAAGGCCTGTCTAAACTATAATCTGCCTCTGATGTTACACAGTAGTGGATGCCTAGGGAAGAGAATAAGAGTATGCAATGACACAAGTTTTCATCATGCCAGAGATGGCTGTCTTTATATTTCATGGTCTTTGATGTGTTTTTCCTCAATGAATTTATCCAATTGCTTTTTAGAGTAAATAAAATTCAGCATCTGCAGCATCCTGTGGCAAAGAGTTTCACCACTAGTTGCACACTGTGTGGAAACCACCTTCTCATACTTGTTTTAAACTTGTCGTCTGCTGTTTTCAGCTAGTGCCTTCTGGAGCCTGAGAGAGAGTTCACCCCATTACCACGGCATTCTCCATAATGCCCATGAAAGTAAGTGAGTGAGATACCTAAATCTTTTTTTTTGTCAAGCTGTGCTGTTAAACTTGGGAACAAGCAGTGCCTGATACACTGAAAGAACTTGATGAAAATTAAGATAAAATATGTTGTTAAAAAATAAGCTGTTTATTTGTCTTCTAATATGCCTTGATGTTTGTGCTCTCATTATCTTTTCATCGTACATCTGCAGGTATGTCTGTAACAGCTAATTTTTTCTAAGACAGGGAGATGAAAACTGCATGCATTTTTCCACGTGGAAACACCTAATTGCTTTATATATAGTATTATTTTTAACACTAGAAATGCAAGTGGTTTTCATATCTCATTTCATCTTACATTTTTTCCAGGGAGTGAACAGCTTTTATTTCTTGCAGGTCTGAAAGAAAAGAGATTCACAGAGGTAGGAGTGGTGGTCTGTTGACATTGCTTCACTAAAATAAGTTCATTACTAGAATCCTCAAGCCATTATGTGTTTCCCTTCATTTGAACCTATCTGCTTTTCCACTCTTCTGCACAACTGGGTAGTGTACTGCTTGGGCTTGATTTCGATGGCCAAAGGTAGTCTGTACCATCTGTTACTCATTTACTCATTTAGTTCTCTTGACCTTGGTTATGAGCAGCTGGCTTCTCTTTCTGTCTTATGTTGTCAATGTTTTGTTTTGTTTTATTTTGTTTTTGAGGACTGTGTTAGGACTATCAAGAGTTCTTTGCTTACCATGGTTCCTACATATCTACATATTTCAAACAGAGCAAACAGCTCTACTTATATTAAACCTAACCAGGAATATATTCAAGAAAAGGAATTCAAAGATTTTAATTCCAAGGAAGCAGAGGTCTTGCATGTCTGCTTTAAGGACTGAAAATATTTGCTTAATTATTGACTGAGATAAGATATTTGTAAAAATTACTAATAAGTAAGAATTCGTTGATAGAGTTTTCACATTAACAAATAACCAAACTGTATCAAAAGGATGTAGTCTAATACTGCAGATTTTCTTTGTCCAAATGTATCTAATGTTGGTAAGATTTTTGCCTGTCTTGTACTGGCCTTATGCTACAAAAGAAACTAAAGAGATGGTAGGACACACCACTGGCTCCAAGACTCACATTGTGCTGCACGGATTTGAGCTCTTAAATATCTCACTATCAGCAGAATTAGAATTTGGTTCTTCATTGACAGAATCAAAATCTTTCTGGATTTAGTCTTTCCCTTCAAAATCAGTAAGCCCTAGAAGCAACAAAAAGCCGCAAAATAACCCAATGAAAAACCAGACTGAGGACAAGTTGGTGCCATTAGCATTTCTTACTAGGTGGCGCTCAGAAATTTTCTGCCACCAGCCCAGTGTTGTTTGTGATTCTGTTCTGATAAGCCTGACTTTGTCCTGGTGTGATGTGGGGAGTCTTGGAGCCCAGTGCAATGATCTGCATTATTGTAGGTGATAATTATCTATAAACCTGATGTGTTGTAACCTTTAACTTTGTGTACCCAAGTTTTGTTCTGTATCTAGAATTTTCAGTGAGCTCTGACTGTAGATTAAACTCTTTCCAGCAGAGGGTGGTGGTACATTTACACTCCTACAGCTGATTACAGTGACTCGGGAATGGGGCTAATTTTGCCTTGACGACGATACAAACACACAAGCATTTCTGTTAAACCCATTCCTGTATGCAGTTCTGAATGGTTCCAGCGTAAAACACTCTCCAGGATTGTGGGAATTTATTACTGATTCAGGTAACAAACAAGTAAACCTGTGAACGCCAGAACTAAAGACACCTGGTTTCATGTGGTCTCTCTTCGTTGGTTGATTACTTAACTGAATTACAGTGTGATTCTGTCTTCTACCTATAGGTACCCACTACTTTCCTTTCAGAGAATTCTCCACTCAGCTAAGTGTTGCTTGTTTTGACTGTACCAATAGACCTACAAAATCAAGTTATTATTTTTAAACGTATATCCACCAGTCTAGTTTTACAAAGCTTTTGAAGTCTTAACTAGCCTTGAGACCTCATTGCTCCTAGCAAGTTCAGGTGAAACTGGCCAAAGGTTTCAAATCTTATGTGGGGAGGAACTGCAACAACATACAGGATAGCTGTGTAATGTAAGTCTTGTTTCCATAGGAAACCAAGCTATTGAAAGATAAATATACCTAGAAATTATGGACATTTTAGCATCATTAACACCAGCACTCAGTACATTATTTAATAAGTATTCTGAGACTTCTGAATAAAAAGTCTATGCAGAAATATTGCAAAAATTGACTAAATCAGGATCTGGCATGGACTAGAAAAGAGAAATTACAAAAAAATCCACCTGACAACACAAACAAAAAAAAGCAAAATAATTACAAATGTGAAAAAGTGTGTATCTGCTTTTCATTGTACTGAGGGTGTTGATTTCACTGTCTTTTATTTGCATTCATTAATTCTCATGATTTTATCATTAAAGCCATGTCAGTAAATAGCCTCAGATACATAAATACGTTGCAGATGTGCAACTCATCTAGACTGTTTTTTGTGTTGCAGACCCCATAACTTTAATAAATACTAGCTGTTAAATCTTTGATACCTTTGCAGGCTAACAGAAAAATAGACTTGACTCAATAATATACTTCTAACAAAAAAAAAAAAAGTGTCATGCTAATCCTCCAAACAACCCATTTCCCTATGTCTTTTCAGACCTGAAAACTTTTTCGCACTTTATTTTGTACTGAATTTTTCTCACTTGCATTGAGTTAATTCCTTTCTTTTCTGGTGATTTTGTTTGATTGCCATGTCTACGTTTTCAAGTAGGTGTACATCTGACAACTAATGTTTGAAGTACAAATAGAGAAACTCTTTTTTGTGCACTGTGTTTAGATGCAAAACTCTTTCAAACTTCCTACGTGAAGAACACTGAGTTCTGAAACAGTAACTCCTTGTAGAAAAGTACTTGTTTTCTACTGTCTGAGAGGAAATTGAATACCAAGTCCAGAATAGACTGCCTTTGGGGAGAAATGTGTAATTGTGGTATGATGTTAATTTAGATGCAGAATGAAATATTCATGGCTTTCTGTAACTTATAAACAACAACAGCAAAAATTACTGACATTTTTACACACATGCTTACACAAAAAGAGATAAAAGAGGCATGGCTAAATCTAACTTTTATAGCAGTGATCGACTGGATGTTTCTGTCCTTTAGGAAGTCACACTTGCAAATGAGTAGCTGGAAGGAATTATAGTAGCAGATGCTGCTGTTTGTTTGCACTCTTTTGGGCTACTAACGAGTGCATGGCAGATGTTGTAACTTTGATGCTTCTAATGGAATTATTTTGGATAAATTATTATTTTATACTATTATATCTGTTCGAGCACCTCCTGATCTTCTAGCAGGGGAATTCCTGGCACTTACCAGGATCTTCTTGGAAATGTTACCTTGCTTAGTCTTTTAGTTATGCAGCAAAGATACCTCACAAATTTATGGCCCAAGTTAGAAAGTAGTTAACTTTATGTTTAGATCTAAGTAGTGCGGCTATAGGGCCAATGTACATATATATGTATTCATTTGTATAATATAATCAGATTAACTCTTATTTTTGCAAAATGAAAATTAGTGTTTGCAGAGACTGAATCTGTTATAAACCCACTGAGATTCTCTGGCTGGCTCCATTACATTAGGGAACCAGAATTCTCCTCTGAATCCTATGTTCCCAGTTGGGCCACACAGAATCCACATGCTGATTGGAACAGGCTCGGAGACAGTGTTCCCCCACAGGATGTAAAAGTCAATATTTCTCTGGGAAGGAATACTTGATCTGAATATTTTGCCAGGCTTTGAGAGAGAGCACCAGGTCTCTGAAATTCTCTGGGCTTTTTTTGCCCTTTTTTTGTGTGTGTGTGTGTTTTGTTTTTAGGTTTTTTTGTGTGGTTTTTTTTTTTTTTTTTCGGCAAGAGGAAGTGTGCTAACCATGGTGAGCAGAACAAATTTTAGTCCTGGTAGCAGGTTATTCTGCCAGATGAGTTCCTTCAGCAGTTTCAACTTTCTGTCTCACAGACATGAAATTGTAAATTGTTCCAGTAGGTGTCTTCTACTCCATATGGATGTTTCTGAGTTCAGGACCTATAATTCTTCACTATTTTTAGAATGTTTTGAGAAGTTGGTATTTTTTTTTCTTGAATGACTGTATTGTGATTAATCTAAAACACAAATGATTTTGAAGAAATAAACTGATTAAATGGCAATGAGATTAGAAGAAAATTAACCAACTTTAGGCAAAGCATGTTTTATTTTGTATACTTGTTCTTACANAGTTGTTTTGGTGTTTTTTTTTTCCTAAATTTGTTTAATTGTTCTCCATTTTCATAGTGTCTGAAAATATCACGAAGTCTGTGAGGTGAGAAATGTAGTAGTTTTGCAGGTGGGTGTGGAGGCACAGACATGTGGCATTCTTGGTCTTGTTGACGAAGACATTTAAGTGTTCATTGTAAAGATAAGCACCCCTTTTGTTCCTGATATCTGTGACTGAGNAGGACCTATAATTCTTCACTATTTTTAGAATGTTTTGAGAAGTTGGTATTTTTTTTTCTTGAATGACTGTATTGTGATTAATCTAAAACACAAATGATTTTGAAGAAATAAACTGATTAAATGGCAATGAGATTAGAAGAAAATTAACCAACTTTAGGCAAAGCATGTTTTATTTTGTATACTTGTTCTTACAGAAACTTTGCAGTCATGGGAAGGACAGATTGCATATCTTCCTGCACCAAAATGAAGTCTTCTTTCATACATTTATGTACTTTCACCCTATAGAAGGCTAGATTACTATATTNTGTAAAGATAAGCACCCCTTTTGTTCCTGATATCTGTGACTGAGGACTTGAGCCAAGGTCATAAAAAGGTGTGACAGGACATAGTCCCCAGACTTACCCAGTGACAGGCTGTCCATGTCCTGCTTCTTGGCTCACACAGATGGCATTTTGAGACCCCCCCCACCTGCTAGTGTGACCTTGCTTGTGATTTTACTGAGCCCACATTTTCCCCCCAGCCAGACTGACTGGTCTTGTCATACTGCCCTTCCTATCAGCCCAGACCCTAACTCAGGCAGTAGTTTTTAAGAATAAACTGAATTCAAGACCAGCGTTGCTATGGATATTGTTTTATTTAGGGAACAGGGCAAGTCACACAAGCGTAATGCCGTGCATTGTTGATAAACAGTATACAGCAAAACCAAAATCCAAAGAAGAGTATCCCCAGCTCTACTGGCCCACCTTTAAACAGTATCTTGGAGGTGTTATCAGGCATTTTCTTACTGCTTATCGGTGGTCTAGTAAATGTCTATGATGCACTTGGATGCTTTTTATTTACTTTAGCTATATGTACAGTATGCACGAAAGACTTTCAGCCTTTCACCCCTTTTATGGGTGGCATAACCTGTTAGCTTAGTACACAACTATTTCTCTGTTTCTCTACTCTCTTCTTTATTTTAGTCGCAAACTACCAATAATTAATTTCAGGCCCTAATGAGGTTGCTTTAAGCTGTTGCTATGAAGTGTTGAAACCACGGGATCATCCATCCTTTCTATCCTAGAAATACCTTTGGTGTGCAGACAAGCACAGCAATGTAGTTTTATTTAGTTTTCTGTGAAAAAGGAAAGAAAGAACAGAGAATTCTGGGCTGATATTCTTGGTAGTTTTCATGCATGTGTGCTGTGCTGAAAAAGATTTTAATTTTTGTAAAATATGTGGAAATTGTCAGGAATCTGTTTAAAGCTTGAATGTAAAGATATGAATAAATAAAATAAATTACTGATCTGAAAACAGTTTTACCAAGCAGAGTACATAGCACCATTGGAGTTTGCTAAACTTCACAAAATAAACAGAAAAATTACAAGAAAAGTATAATCTGTGAATTAAATATTCTAGGACTGATTCAAATTTGTAGGACTAATACAGAGGGTACTCATAGATTTGAATTTTTTCTTCTATTGCAGTCCTGTAACTTCAAAACTATTTTTTGCAGGTTGTGAACAACTTCTGAGAGAGGGTCTCCTTTAAAGTTGATCACTGCAGTTAAACAAAGCCATGTATGTGTGTCAGTATTTACTTTCACTGCTGTTGCTTTCTGCTCAGAAATATCTCTTTGCATCCTTTGTCTACAGTAGGTAAGACAGCAGTCATCATTTGGCATTGAAGAGAAGTAAAAGCACAGATGTGCCTGAGCTGACTTCAGACTGCCCAGCTGTGGTACATCAGCAACCTGAACGGGGCACATGAAGCTGCAGAGTTCGGCTGGGAAGTAAGACAAGCACACGTGCCATTAGTCTGTGCTTGGGCTTCAGTCTGCCATTGAAAGCTCCGTCACTATTTGAACTAGACAATTTAAAGCAAACACAGTCAGCTGCACTATAACCTCTTTGATGCCGGAAGGTGACTAAAGAAACTTTCTGTTTTGCAGAAGCAGTAGATGTAATGAGACAGCAGTAGCAGTGCGCTCTGAATTCCCCTTGGAAAATGTGTTGTTTTGTAAGACACATTTTTGGGAATAAACCTTTTTCATTTGAATATACTTTTTCATAATTTGACTGAGCTGTGAAATCATATTATTTTTCAGGAAAATTTTGGGAGGGGTGGGAGTGGTGTTAATCATTCTGAGGTCCTGTGTGACAATCCGTTGAAAGTTGCTGGTGTGAACAGTTTTTACAGATGTAGGTTATTCACGCCTGTTTACTCAAACTATGTAACAGCCCGTGTTCT
Organism: Pampusana beccarii; assembly: GCA_013399365.1. Taxonomy (NCBI): domain Eukaryota; kingdom Metazoa; phylum Chordata; class Aves; order Columbiformes; family Columbidae; genus Pampusana; species Pampusana beccarii. The sequence goes on along the minus strand of VWYH01001685.1, from coordinate 82,944 downwards.
TAATCTTCAATTCTGTTTGCACAGTCAACTTGATATATTTTACATTGAAATGCAATAGAGTGGAGAAGGATCACAGGACCAGCAAGCCCCCTTAGAGAATGGTGCCTGACTGATTGAGCCAATTCTCTGCTGTCTGAGATTGTTCCTGCATTTGCTTTAGCAACCTTGCTCCAGCAGTCACTGCAACTAGGTTACGATTGTAAAAAAGTAAGGACACTTGGTAAACAAGGAGCTAGAAAGAGAGAGACTCAGAAAATGGAAATAGGACAGTCCATTAAATTAAATATATTTGGGAGAGACTCATCTATGAAGCGGGGGAAAGGAGCCTGGAATTGCAATGGAAATGCTCTACTCAGGTCAAGACCGCGTATTCTCCCTCTGGTGCAGCAGGAACTGTAGATCCTCCAGTGTGACTTACAGACCTCTGTTGCTATAGTTCAGGAATGGTGTGATGAGGACTATGCTGTACAAAACGAGGTCATGCTCATGACCTCCAAAATATGTTTAAAAATTATATGTAGCATCTTTAGAGGTCTTAAACACACTTGAACTCGAAGCTCCATCCTTCCGGGAATATTAAGGCAGTGCATCAGTCCAAGTTCAGAGTCTTGGGTCTCTGTATAGGGCTGAAGGACATAGATATTAGCCAAGTCTCAAGTCCTGGCAAGTGATGTCCCGTTAGACTGGGCTCATGAGGAAATCATCAGACAGGTCCTGTGCCATTTCTCATGCTCTTCTTGTGCAGAGGCAAGAGCAGTTCCTCTGAACAACAAAACTGACTCTTCTTGTCCATGGCAATGGGCTGCCTAACAGAATGGGAAACTACGACTGTCTGTGGAAAGGGACAAAGAAGGATTTTCATTACATTTGTTCAGCTAATCACTTGATTTCAAATTCAGAAATGTATGTCTTCTTTTGATTGCTTTTATTTTCTCTCTGTCCATACATTTCTAAACTTGGACGTGTGTTTCCTATGGTGTTTGCCATGGCAACCAAACAAGCTCAGCTACCTGTACACAGAAACCTGAGTCTTGATTACCTCTTTTTAACACTTTAACACTTTGTTAATAGGGTTAATTTAAAATCTTTCATTCTTTAGCATGCTGTGGCCGTCATAGTTCTCATAAAATATCTGTTTATCAAGAAACATGGGGCTGAAGGGGATTTTCTGGGCCATTGAGTTTGTTCCCTGCTGTTCCAGGCAGCCAGGATTCCTTTCAGAAACTGATGAAACATTCTCTCAGCATTTGAATTATTGACCTCGTGACTGCCTGTCTCCTAGAAGCCTAATTCAGTTTAAGGTAAAATACTGATTGCTTGTTTGGATGATAACTATAATACCTTTATTTTGCACAGGTTGACATCAGGGAAAGATCTGTTTTCTCTGGTGTTTGTAGTTGATGTACCTCCTGTTTATTCTGATTTTCTCTGCTAGGTTTCACTCAGCTTAATTGCCACCCATCCTCACTTTTCCTTGAACCTGCTTGTCTCCAGGATGTTAATCAACCCCTATTCTCATTCATTTTCTCTTCTCTGTTCATTTGCTGCATTAATCCGGAGGCAAATACCCATTTAGCTTGGTTTGCAATCATTTCCCTGCAAAACCTTCCCTCCTTGGATTTTTAGTTAAAACTGAAATTATAGGTAAGACTAATACATGATGTTGTATGTCGGACCATTTACATGATGTGGAATGTAGCCTTATGAATTACATTTTCAGCATCTAAAACCGGGTGGTGCTCAAAAGTACATACACGTTATTATTGTATTACTATTTTGCAAGCATAGGCTCATTTTATGCCTGTGCTTCCATGAACTTCGCAGTAGAGATGCAACTTAGACAGCCACTAAGGGTGATTCAGGCTCAAGGGATAAAGTCAGACTGTTGCTGAAGTCTTCGTTTTTAAAGTACCCAAATTCACAGTAGAAAACACATGGCTGTTCTGGCTTTAGAAATTATTTCTTAATGAAAAACTTTTTCCTGTCCATCTAAGAAAATAAAGCAGCATGAACTTCCCCTCTGCAACTGCCTCGTATTTTGAAACAAGGTGTGATAAAGTGCCTTCCCCAGGAATGCTGCTTCTTGTTCCACAAAGGAAGGCAGGATCACTTCCCGTATCCTTCTGAGTACAAGAAAAGAAAGGGTGTTGGTTTCACTCCCAAAATGTTGCAAATGAGCTTGTATGAAACTGCAAGCAGTTGGTGCTGTACAAAGAAACAATGTGTGAAGCAGAACATTTCACTGGGGATGCTACCAGCCTGTGATTATAACTGTGATTATGTTGTTGCAAAAACCTGTATTTTTGGTGGAGTCTTTTTTTTGTTTGTTTGTTTGGGTTTTTTTTGTTTTGTTTTGTTTTTGTTTTGTTTTTTTTTGTT
>VWYH01001685.1:48191-66630 GCA_013399365.1 Pampusana beccarii | reverse complement strand
CAAGGTAGACCACATCCACCGCTCTGCCATCATCCATCCACCTCGTTATTTCCTCGTAAAAGGCTATGAGGTTGGTCAAGCATGACTTCCCCTTGGTGAAGCCATGTTGACTGCCCCTAATAACCCTCTTATCCTTGATATGCCTTGAGATGGCACCAAGGATAAGGTGTTCCATCGGTTTCCCAGGGATCGAGGTGAGGCTGACCATTAAATACAGACAGCTGCTGCAGAACCATTGCTGTCTCACAGAGCACCTCATGCTACAGGTCAGGGAAATCTTTGTGCACATTCTGTGACCTGCCTTTGGCATAGGAAGACTCTATGATGATTTGTGAATCTTTGCTGTACATTTTCCTATTAACTTACGTTGCTACTGACTTTTGAAAGCTAAATAAAAAAGTGTTATTTCTGTTTGCACAGTAGTTAATCATCACTAAGCATAAAAGAAAGCAAGTAGACGTAAATAAGGGAAACTTTTGGAAGATATCAGTGACTAAGAGGAAAAACTATGCAAAAATAATATTAATTGTAGGGGCTTTAAATTAAAATTTACCTGCATTTAATGTCTGAACAGTGAATACAGCAAAAACTGGGACCCTACCCAGTGTTTTCTTTCCTTATTAATTATGTGGACACAAGCCATTTTCCTCTTTTCAGTTCTAAAAGTATATGATCTCATAGGTTTTGACAACTTTACCGCAAGCTGGTAAATGTGTCTTGCTGATGAAAATATATGCAGTACCAGCAATGACAGAGTTCATTGCAGAGATTAATTCCAGAAAGAGACTATCAAGTTGACATTATTAAATATTTTTATGATTGCTGGAAATATACTTTGAAAACCTTATCAGCTTTAACCATTTGATTTTTACTTTATCTGCAAAACCAGATGGTCTGTTTGGGCAGTCAAATAGAGCAATTGTTTGAGAATTGTCATTTTGCAAACTTGTTAAATGTGAGAATATTTTTCTTCAGGGCTCGCTGCAGCAGCAGTGAGAAACTGTAACTGTATGCCAGTCGTGATGTTGGGCTGATGGGAAGCTGAATTCTTGCAGCTTGCCCGTTCCCATTCAGAGCAATGTGGAATACTTCCTCACCTTTCAATTATGACACTGCCACAACCATGTGGTTTATTTTCAGTTAGAAATTAAGATCTGGTTTAGAGTCCACTGCTGTGACAGAAGACAGACTTCCATTTTCTTGTCATTAAGGACCATCACATTTTAAGCCAACAGAATTTGTTTTGTATAGGTCAAATGGAGGAGGGTCTAGGACTAGGACAGAAAAATATAAGGATTATCAGATGCACTGTACTTATCGTTTGCATAGGAACTGCAACTTAATAGAACTATGGAAAAAAAATGCATTTACCATATAGTTATTAGGCAGATACTATTTGGGATAGTTTTTCTTTTGTGTACTGCCTATTACTTCATTTATTTCTAGCTGTATTTTAGAGTACTACTAAAACCCTATGTGATGTGTGTAATATTAGAGGGGAGGTGTTTTTAGGAGAAGGATAAAGCTAGTTACATATTTTCAGTACTGCTGAGTACTTTGTTCATTGTAGAGTCAGAGGAAACACGAAGTGCCCGTTCTGCTATGATCAAGGGTGTCATGTTGTCTTTCTCTCTATTTTTTCTTTTTTTTTTTTTCATGTAGTTATCCCAAGGGTAGTAAAGACAGTAGTAGACAGTTGGCAACCATCAAAGAAATAATGAAGCATTTCATTTAGAGGCCGTAGAACTGTTCAGAATATCTCTTCAAGACTAAGAATAGAACAGACAATTTAAATGACAGTGCAGTGTTGAATTCTTGTGTTATTTCTACAGTGTGAAGCATTTTTTTCCCTGGTTTAGGAAGATCCCATGATTATTTTGAATAGGCAGCTGGAAAACAGTTATGTATGAACTCAAGAAGATGTTATTTGGGGACAAGGAAAAATAAAGGCCTTGGGAATCACAAACGCAGTATTTCTCTGTCATTATTTTGGGTCACTGAAGGTTACACCTGAAAAGGATAATCTCAGATAGGTATTTCTAGGCTCACATATGGAGAAGTAGGACAAGAGATTAACAGATCAACACAAAATTTGTTGGTTAGGGTAGCTAGTGCCAAATACTCAGTTTATTTGGCAATAAATTGCTTTTTATCTAGCTTAATCTCTCTACTAAAATTATTCTAACTAATCCATACTAAAAAAAAAAAAAAAAAGGCTTCTTTTTGGATTAAAGCATGAAAACTGATTAAAAATAGAATCTCTTCACAGACTCTGGAGTCCAGAGAGCAGGTAACCAGAGAGAGTGCTACCTGTCAAATGCCAGTGCTTTTTCCAATATCAGAAAGTTACCTAGGACCTTGTGAGGCACTATTGTTTCAATAAAATGGGAATTCAGCTAATTAATATGCCAATTATTTTCAACATTAGTCTCACTACTGTAGGCAAAACAGCAATGTTAAAAAATGTACATTTGGGCAGAAACAGATTCTCAGATTTAAGAAATAATGTATTATTGGCTCTACGAGAAGCATTTTAGGAAAAGTAATTTCTCACGTAAAATGGCATTGATGTTGCCTCTGGAAATGTTTTGCAATGGGGTTGTGGTTAGACTAATTCCTAAGTCTGTGCCAACGTATTGTAAAGGACAACAGCATCAGAAATCTGCCTTTGAAATCTGGCATAATGAGCTCATGTGTTTTTAATACGTTCTATGTTCAAAATTCATGTAAAGTTGCTGAAAATACTGTAGAACTCAGCGACTGTATAACAGAAGCTATATTTTGACATGTATGTAGATAGTTAAAAGATGGGATGCTGTGCAAACCAGGCTAATACAGAATAAAGAAATATTCAGCAAATTTAACAAATAATGTTTTATCAGTTCTGTAGGTGTCCTGTTTTATTTACTCAACAAGGTGTGTTCAAGGCTCTTCCTTGAAGCCAGTAAGCAGACCTTTCCCAAATGTGCCTGAAATCAAAATGTAAGTTCTCTCCTGCTGTGAGCAAGAAATCTTAACTTTTGCCATACAGTCTTCCTGAAAAGGTGGAAACTGGTGTAGAATAAAAAGGCAAAACTTCAAATATCGTGAGTAGCTCAGTAGGCTCATTAGCATCTCCACTTCCAGCAGCTGGTACATTCTCAATGGAGAAGAATTTCAGTGGGATATTTCTGTCATTAGTGCTTTTGTCATGATGAACAAAAAAGCAAATTGCATAGTGGCTCATTATGTAATTTGATAACACCTGAATGAGGTGTTAGGTCATGTTCTACCACCCTCAAAGTCGATACCTGACCTTGCAGGCATTTATTTGCTTTCTAAAGATGATTTGGGCCTGCACTACACCAACAACACTGCTGGTTTTAAAACAGCAAATTAAATTATTAATTTATTATGCATGTTTAAATAATCACTCACTATACTGTCTGTCCAAGAAGGCAGCACTTCAGGGTCTCAGATGTTTCAAATAAAGATAGATGATATGTGAATTTTTCTACATTTGTAGTTTAAAAAGTCAGTTTTGGAAGCAGTTTTAATAGAGTTATAGTTGTATGGAAGACTCAGAGAAAAGTTTTATAATTTGCAAGTCTTAAATGCCTGGAAGATGTAACTTGAGCATACAGGCATCTCCACGATGAATACTCATGATGAAAGGAGATTTACATCTTGCTGTGGCACGCACAGCTAGAACTGCGATTCTCACTGAATATTTGTTGTGCTGCTTTCATTTTGTCTGGACGGATGTGGATGGGTAGCAAAACAATGTTGCAAAATTAAAAGCTCAGAAGACCTTAAACTGACCTCCTAAGTCCAGAAATCAACAAATCAACATTGAAGGCTTGCCCTCTCAAACTCAGGAAATGCAGTGCCAAATAATCTTGTACAGTGTAGTGAAGCCAAAATATTGAACCTTATTTTAGCTCTGCTCTGACAGATGCACTGAAGCCTTAGGCTCAGGAGCTGCATGTGCTTTTCTGCTCATNAAAAAGAAAAAAAGAAAAAAGGTCCTGCACGTCCACAAGTGGAGGTCCCCTTGCTGCAGGGCTGCCGGGTGCAGAGGACATGGGGAACGCGGAGTCTCTTACAGCTGGGGCAGGAGGTGGACAGTGCTTTGCTCTTCGGGGTCTGTCTTTCCTCTCTTGGGAAAGGATGTCAGGAATTAGACACAAGGGAACAGAAGTGGCAGCCCAAGGAAGACCTGTGCTTTGTTGGTGAAGGCTGACAAGAGATCCAGGTCCGTCTTCTGGTGTTCGTTGTCTACAGCAAGCCTGTCCCATCGTTTAAAGTGACTAAATCTGTATCTGCTATGAATCCTATAGCCAGATTATACCCAGTGAAGCAGAAAATAGGAGCTTCCTTTAGACCTAGAGACAAAGATCTGAGAGGATATAATTCCAATTCCCTTAAGCCAAAGGTCCTTCTTAACTCAGCCCTGGGACTGAGTATCACGATACAGAGCCATGAGGTTTAAGGCTACTTTCAGCACAGCTGTAACCACGAGAAATTCCTCTTTGGGATTGAGATACTGTGTTGGGTGGCTGCGGCTGCTTTCTGGTCAGCAGCAGGCTGCGACCCAAGGGATGGCTGTGATCACCTAAATACACTCTCATCTCTCTCAGATGGAGAGATGACTGAGATGCTGCTGGACCAGGTTTTTCTGCAGAGAACTCCATCTGAGTGCCACCTCTTCAGTTTTCCTTTGAGGATAACTGACTTGTGATAAATTCTTATAGGAAAGTGTTAACTGCAAAACTGTGTTTGTACTGATATAAATGTATCTGTTTAGGGTTGTAATGAGGAAAATACTCCTACTCAAAAAAGATCTTACATTACGAACTTTGTATTCTGACAAAGTGCTGCCTGTATAAGGACAAAAACACGATGGAAATGCCTGGCTACTCCTCTGTAATTTATGCAGCCTGCATAATGCTTTTATTGTAAAATATTACTTTTCTTCCTACAATAAAAGGGCTAAAAAAAGTTAAGTCAGCAGATAAATTAGAAGTGCTGCAAATGAACTGTTTAGTCTTTTGCCTTGTCAGTCCAAGTAGAATTTTCTGCTTTTCGCTTTATAATTGGGTTGCTGTTTATTTAGTTGCAGGGTTGTTTTGTTTTTTTCTGTTTGGAGTGAAAAAGAACAGTAATGTTTTGATCTTAGTTTGGAATGGGGAAAATATTATAAATACTCAGAACCTTCTAAGTAATGAAATGGGGATTCTTAAGTAAAAAAAATGCAAACATGTTTAGAAATCAGATGTCAGAAATTAGTTTAGGGTTGCATATTGCAACTAAAAATTGTCACAATGACATATGACAAACATGGTATGGAGAGTTTAAGTACGTGTTCCACGCAATTAAACTGAAATGCTGCAATTACTCCAGGATACTTTGATACTAGAAATTTATCAAGAAGCTTGTGGGACAGAGCAAGAGGAAGGTCTGTATTCCTTTCAGAGAGAAGATGGATGCTAATGTCAGGTGGGATTTTTATACAGAGACGCTTGCAGTCTTCAGGCTTGCAAGGATGTTTTTTTTTAATCTGACTAGCAGGAGCTGTGACTAAGAGTGTGTACAGTTACTAACAACATTGTGATGGCAGAACTAGGTGCTGTCAGTATTATCTTTTATAATACAGATATTTCTTAAGCTGTGGGTGCAGTGGGTGGTGTGTGATCTGTGAAGGATGAAGAGAGCTGAAACAGATATGTTTTATTTTTTTTTCAGCTGAGACAGAGAGACAACTCCTCCCAGACCTTCCACGCTGTCTCTGTGACAGTTTTCCCTAGCTTTTTGGCACAGCCTTGTCCAGGCAGCAGAACCATTTGCACCATGAAGAACTGAAAGGTCTTGACATTATCACAGTGTTTTATGGATGCAAAAATCACTGCCACTTTGGGTATAGTACAAAGCCTGTCAAAGGTGGACCCAGATAAGGTGAACTGATGAGAAGCTAAGAGGTCAGCTGTTCCCATCCCCATCTGAAATTCCAGGAATGTTATATTAGGATTACAAGTTTCATATTCTGATGCACCTTGCTTGAGAGGGCAGCAGCTCTAGGGAACATTGCAGAATTTGATAAGTATGTGAAAGAATACATTGAGTACAGATGGCATACAGCTTTATCTTTTCATGTTCTTGTGAAAGGGTGACTTGCAATGCCGGGAGATTTCAGGCCTAGGGCATTACATAAAATAGTTGACAATGAATGTTAATGCTTGTCTTTTCTACTCTGGTCAGTTGTCCTTAAAGTAACTCCTGCAGACTCCATCTGGCCATCCTTATGTGACATTGAAAAAGTCAGCATCATAAACTTCATCTGACTGGCTATTTATTGTCTTTTTTTTCTCCTGTCCAGGTAGGTGGGATAATAAGAAACTTCCCTTTGCTACCAAGAAATAGGAAACATTACGATATCAAGTTTAGGTACTTCCTTCTGCTCCATTTGTTCTATTTTGCTATGATGTTGTGGAGGGAACGTTAAACATGTACTTTCTCTGCTGAAGTTTCTCTGCCACAACTATATTGGAATTGAGATCTCTGTTTGTCAGAAGGTTGGAAGGACTATAAGAAATGCAGGCAAATATGTGTGTTGTAATATGTATGAAAAATGTTAAATTTCTTGTAAACCAACATACATTCAGATGTAAACGAATAGGTTTGGAAAAGCGCAGAATGCTCTGGTGTTTCCTTTGCACCATACTCCTTTTATTACATTGTAGGCTGACACTTACTTCTTTGGAACTGGATTGTAGACTTGCATACACTTAATAAATGCATTTCAAAATTTTGCCTTGACCCCGTTTTATTCACCTATGTTAAGAGTTCATTTCAACGACAAAGTGTAATTCCACGAAAAAAGTATTCGACTCCATGGAAGGCAAAATCTCCTCATCAAATGTGCTCAGTTCAAAAGAATGAAAAAAAACAGACCAAGTGATAACAAAAACAAAACTCTAATTATAAGCTTTGCAGAGACAACTTGGCTAAATTGAATTTGTTCTTCCCCGGTGTACTCACAGAAGGACCAGCTGGCTCATGGCTCTTCAGAATTTAATTTGCTGCACCTAGCATGACAGGAAATTCTCCCTGTGGGCAATTTGACTTCCCAACACTACAAGCAGAACCTTATTTCCCTATTAGAATTAAGTACAAGTGCTTTCCAGTTCACAGTCTGGATTACAAGCCATTGCTCCCCTCTGAATGACAAGTTTCACCATGGTTTTACAGGTAGCAGGAGACAGAGCAAAGCTTCCTAATGCTGGATAAAAAGGATGAGTGCAAAAGGTAGAGGCAAACACAAATCAGTGCTGGACACACAGGGAGCAGAGGTTAGGTGCTCATTGTGGGGCTGTTCCTGCAGCCAATATTAGTGTGCTTTTGTAGGCAATCACCTGCTTTGCCCATGTTGAAAGCTGTTTTAGACAAAGTCAATGGCGATTCTGCTCAGGGCTTGCCCATGAGCTCTATACCAAAGCTTAGACATTTGTGTGATGCTCCAAACCTATCCATCCTGGTCTGAGACATGACTGTCTTGCTAACTCCTCTGGGAAGTGCAATATGCAGCACTCTAGCTACATATTAAAAAAAAAAAAAGAAAAAGAAAAAGTGAGTTTATATGCAATTGTTTCATCAAGAGTTGGAAGACTCCTAGCCCACGATTTGTGATCCTTTCCTCCTTCTCACTTTGTATGAAGGAGACTTTTGACAGTCTGTGATAATGTGTCTGGCAATGTCACGGTTTAATGCCAGCTAGCAATCAAAACCATGATAGTTGCTCACTCCTTCTCCTCCACCCCCAGGTAAGAGGGAAAATCAAAAGAAAAAGAAGAAACTCATGCATTGAGAAAAAAAACAATTGAATAAAAGAATAATAAAAATATATTGATACTATTACTAATACATATAAAATAAAAATATAAAATAAGTGATACACAGTGCAATTCCTCACGAACTCTGTCTGTGCCGAACAGCCAGTCCTGGGAAGAGAGAGGACACTGTGGGCCCGACCAGTTGATCCCAGGGAGAGAGTGAAAGGGCCAAAAAGGCCGAAAGGCTCAAAGGTCAANCAAAACCATGATAGTTGCTCACTCCTTCTCCTCCACCCCCAGGTAAGAGGGAAAATCAAAAGAAAAAGAAGAAACTCATGCATTGAGAAAAAAAACAATTGAATAAAAGAATAATAAAAATATATTGATACTATTACTAATACATATAAAATAAAAATATAAAATAAGTGATACACAGTGCAATTCCTCACGAACTCTGTCTGTGCCGAACAGCCAGTCCTGGGAAGAGAGAGGACACTGTGGGCCCGACCAGTTGATCCCAGGGAGAGAGTGAAAGGGCCAAAAAGGCCGAAAGGCTCAAAGGTCAACTGCAAAATAGCAAGATGGCAAAAGGCTGAACTAAAATAACTCCCAAACAGAACTCAACTGAAATGGAGCAGAACTGGGATGGATCTCACCATCTGGAAAACCCAACTCCCATTAAGTATGATGCTAATGGCATGAAATGCTCTCATTGATCAGCCTGGCTGTCAGTCAACGTCTGCCCCATCTATGCCCCCCTTCCTTGCTGCCACACACCTGAAGATAGAGCCCAGAAAGACCTTGGTCTCCTAGACAACAGCTAAGATTTCAGTAAGTTCTTCCTTCATTCCAACTCAAAACCACCGGAAAGTTACTTGAAAAAAAACTTTAATTCTATCACAGGATGCTGTCTTATTATTCTCAAACTACATCCAAATGATGACTGTGCTACTTACGAAAAAGAAGAGTTTCTAACTGCATGAAGAAAATTAACTCGGTTTCGTTAAACCAGCATGGGTACATAAGTAGCCAAACAGTAATTAGGAAGTCTGTTTCTGATTTAACACGTGAAGCTGACAGTAACACACGGCTAGTACTAACAGTTCAGATATCATCAGTAGCCATGGCCAGCTTATCCCGGTATAAAGTGTGAGGTTGCCCAAGTGAGAGAACTTCTGTCTTCAGCAACACTGACAAACGAGAAACACAAGACAGGCGTAATTCAGTCACACTGACCCCTAGGCCTCACTAAGCACAGATTTGAAGACAGAAGCTGTCCTTGGGGACGATGTTTCAGAGGTATGTTTGGCATATGTGGCACAATTTTGTGAATAGGTACCTTTTGCTTTTATGACTGGTTAGCATTATTACGCATACGTGAAATATAGGTAAATTTTATGTATGTATGTATGTATGTATGTATTTATTTATTTATTTATTTTAAACTGAGAGTGCAATAGCAGATCAGAGCAATAGCAGAACAGTGGTATACTTGGCCTAGTATCCCTGCTCTTGAAGTGGTGAGTAGCAGGCGGTTAGGGAAAACTGTAACAAACTGGACAAGTTGTAATTTATTCTTCCTCTTCTGACTCTCTCAGGGTCCAGCAAACAGTATTTAAAAAAAAAATCTGGAGATTGTATCTGTTCTGTTATATTTGTGTACTCATTAACTTCCGAAGTCAATTCACATATTTTTCTAACCTAGAATTTGTCTGCACCATTGTCATCACTGACATGTCATGGCAATGAATTAATTAATAATAATGCTACTACATTAATCAATTATGTATTGCTTGAATTTTCTTCCAAGATCTCCTTTTGTTTTAAACCTACTACCCCATAATTTTAGAGTGGGAAACTGCTTTTCACAGTTAATTGTCAGTGACATTTGCAGTTCAACAGCTAGGCCATAAAAACTCAGCCATCTCTTTTTCTATGAAGATCCCCTGCCTCCTTAGACTTTGTATGGACATTATTCTTAAGCTGCCATGTGCGCATCACTCCTTACCCACTGAAAGCGTTGCTTTTCTGGTAAGCAAGAAGAACAACAAAAATGTCCTTGTTTTGTTAAAAACAAGACCAGTATCTCTAAAAATAAAGAAAAAAGAAAAAAAGTCCACTCATGACCTCAGGCAAAGTTGTGAGTTTGAGCTAACCAGAGACAAAACCACTATGAACATTGTGATATTGGCATTTTAAGAAGCTCACTGGGTTGAAAGCCTGCTAGGCTTATGATGCTGACCTTGGCAAGTTTACCTTGCTGTCAGGCTACCTATCATTCCAATATAAAAGCAATATATAATTTGTACGAGTTAAAAGGAAAGGAGAATAAACAGGTGCCCTCATCAGCCAGCATCGGAAGCCTTCAGACATAAGCACAACCAGGATTTGAGCTGAATTTTGAATATTTCACATCCTCACAGGTGAATGGTTCTTTAGTGTAATAATGAGATAACCTTTGGCTGCTCACCATGTAAATTTGACTGAGCAGGAGCAATGCAGGAGGATGTGGGTTGGAAGGAAGCAGGAGACCTCTCATGGTCATGCTGAATGAGTTTGAAATCTTCTGATTCTAGTTAGTTTGTTGGAATCATTATACAAGCAGAATTCAAAGAGTGAGTGTACACTAGTTTCTAAAAAGAACGTTAGAGGCATTATAATGTAGGAGGTTAATGACTCAGCTTTCAGTTGGATTGAAATAATTTTTTATAAGGAGGTGATGGCCAGTTCTCCTGACTGACCTTTTGAGCCATTAACAATAATCTTTGTCTCACTGGGACCTCATCACCTTTCCCATGGAAGAAGAGAGCAAGGAGGTGGAGAGCTCCAGGAATAGCAGGACACGATAACAGCTCTATCGCTGCATTACATGTAAGTGACTCATGTAACAATATCAGCCTGAGCAGTTTTGCTACTTTACTTTATGCCACAGTTGGAGATTTGGACTACCTAACAACTTTTTCTCTGATGCAACTTCACTGGGACAGTTGGCTCAAGTGGCACAGCTTGACCATATCTGCTTAGAGGACAGCTACTTGTAGATAAGCTGTTATCAGAGAAATGAGTGCATCTACGTCACACAGGTGAAATCGATTAGTACTGCAAAAGGAATAGTCTCAATAACCTTTATGCACCAGTACAGTGGTCAGTGAATGGGTGCAGGCTAGGTTGAGTGCCAGCTTCATTCAACATTGGTCAAACCCATGATTTTGAAAAAAAAAAAAGGTATATCTGCATTTTTGAAATGGGAGATATGCATGTGGTTATTTTATCTCTTTCTATCTGAAGGCACAACTAACTGAAGAATAATAACTCATTTTCTTTAAATATCAGATATTTTTTCTTAAAGAATAAATTTCTTCAGCGTTGCATAGATCTCATATCCTCACATACCTGTAAAATACTTGTTATAACTGTGCTTGTGCATGTGTAGCTGGAAGAGCATTTACATTTTTCTGAGGAGACTGATGCATCTTCCATGCAATGAGAAACAACATTTTCTAAGGGATAGGGCACTATTTAGTGAATGAATTATTTTCAGGTAGAATTTACACCTGGACCTCAGCAGCTGCAAACTTCAGATCATAATAATGGTTTTCTTCTGATGAAGAAGAAATCATTCTTTTTTGTAGCATCTTCACGTTATTCTAATTTTAGTCAAATATGTTTCCGCTGTTTACAGGAGTCTAAAGTTCATTTAGCTATTGGATTTCATTACCGTATTTTATAAATTGGTGTTGTTGGTCATTTGGCTTATAAATTGTTCAGGACACATAACTGCTTACTTATGAAAATGTCCATTTCTGACATCTAATTCCACTTTATCAGCCAAACCAGTGAACTGATGGCCCTGGTCAGCACAGGAGGATGATAAAACCCAGCTTTGAAGTATATAATCCTCTTATTAGTTATATAAGACAGGCTAGCAGGAAATTTCCCAAATGAGGTCTTAAACTGTGTTGTTCTCCAGTCATTCAAAACCATCCCAGAATCTCAGTAATGACATTTCAAGCCTACCCTTGGGAGGAAAGGAATTATTGTAATTTTTGGCATATTTTATTAATCACAGCTAATCTCACCCTTTCTGCTCCCTCTCATTTTGAAGTCATTTATATATATATGTATATATATACACATTTTTTTTTTTCTGTAAAGTCTATCAATAATCACTTTTTAATAATTTTCAAACAACTCAGTACCTTACAGTGTTAGTTTATTTTCTTCTCCTGAACACTGTTTTCAGGGGTAAGAGCAGCTAACAGAGCATTAGGACTATATCCACCAGCAGCTTTGTCCCCTCCTTAATTTTTTTTAACTTACTTCACAGTCAGTGGCTCTATTGCGGTACACTGAGTGTGCTCCTAGTCTACAGAGAACTGTTGGATTAAGAAGTTAGGGAGCTTCATTCTCTCATTTAATGTTTTCAATCTGCAACATATTTTAATTTACAGAAGGGCCATGCTGATTTAGCTGATAACAGTTTCTATTAATTCCACATTCTGTACCAATTAAAATCTGGGCATGCAAATTAAAATTTTTATTCTGGATGAATGGAAGATAGGGGAGGTTATGAGCCCCAAATGCTTCTTTGAAGCATAGCTCTATTTGAACAGAAAGAGCTTCTAAACATTATACTCTGGGTGTCTGTGTGCGTTATGTCTCAATCAATCCTTATCAAATGTGCCCAGGTTACAATAAACAAGGTTTTTATTTCCTTAGCTGCCAACCTTGACAAGCTGATGCAGCCTGTCAGAGTCAGACTGGGATCTTTCCATCACACGTTATATGACCAGTAAGAATGATTCTGCCGGCCAAAATCTGTCCTCAGCTGCACTCCTGCAATCCTGTTACCTCTGCAGTGTGTCCTCAGTGACACCAGAGAAAATCTCTCCTGAGCAAAGGAGTTCTTCAGCTCTGCAGATGACGAGGGAAGGGTGTTGGAGGCAGCGAACAGATCCCAGGAGGCAGCTGGTACTTTTTCCCCTGCAAAACTTGTTTGTTTGTTTGTTTTTGTGAAACATGCATTTTTCTTGAAAAAGATAAAATCATAGACCTTTCCTACCTTGCATTGCCACTGATTAACATTTAGTGTACAATTTTGAAGAAGATGAACAAGAATGGCGAGAAAACAAGTTCATCCCTTGGTTTCTCCTTTTGAGCAACGTTCTTCTGTTTTCATTGTGTTAGTAAATGAAAAACTACTTCTAGAAAAAAGAAAAAAAATAACATTCTAAGGGCAGATTTGCAATGTTCTGCTTACCTTCTGGAATGCAACATACATTTCCCAATTAGCTCCATCTATATAAACAAATAAGTTTTACAGTAACAGCTTTGTGTCCTGTATTTTTTTTTTTTTTGCAAGTGCTGGTTACTTAGCACCTTCAACACGTTCATTTACTCCCTTTATATCCATGTATAAATGGATATATTACTTATTTTTAGGCACCTATAGAATATTT
This sequence comes from Pampusana beccarii, assembly GCA_013399365.1. NCBI lineage: Eukaryota > Metazoa > Chordata > Aves > Columbiformes > Columbidae > Pampusana > Pampusana beccarii. The sequence continues at coordinate 53,363 of VWYH01001685.1, read as the reverse complement.
TGAGATATAAGCAGCAGACTACGAACAGTACCCTTGCACTGTTTGTAACTTGCATTGGATAGTTATTCTATTTAAAGGATCAGGCTGTATCTGGAAGTTTGTGGTTAGCTCCAGATGTAATACCAGTGTTGCCTCTGATATTGCTGCAACCTTAGCACTGTGTGAACATTTTTCACAACTATAAGTAGCCCAAATATTCAAGAACATAAACTATGATAAGCATGCATAACAATGCAAAGTAACTGAACAATTTTATTTGAAAAACATTTGCAAATGATTTTTCTTAGCAGCTCAAATAACTGTGATTATGAATATAAAGTACGTGATTGACAGAGTCAAGAGATTGCTTTGAGTTTTACCGAATGGTTGTCCTTAATAGAATAAATGAAATGCATTTTAAATCATGTAAATAATCAGCTTTATTGTCCAGGCTTTAAGAACTAGAAATTTACTTTCTCAAAATGATGTCATATTAAAATCTGGGTTAGGATTTGTATTTTAACGAAGGTGCAGGTTATATGTAGTATCTAACCATTTCTGGTAAAACTGCATTACAGTATTTGTCACTACTAAATCAAATTGCTGTCTTTGGTATATTTCAGTTTATGATCTGATTCAAATATTGCAGTTCTGGGGGGATTATGTCATAATTGAAGGGGGTAGGAGAGGGGATGAGAAGCTGGGGGGGAAGAGAAGGGGGAAAGAGAAGAAAAAAGAAAAAATAATTGCTAGATGATCTTCAGCAAAAGAATAGTACTGGAAATACTTAGCATGAGTAGTTATCAGTGTTTAAGGAAAAATGCAAATAGCTTTGAGAAAATCTTATGATTGCATCTATTTGGAGAGATACCTTCAGATACATTCCACTGTGAAAAAGCTAAACATGTATGTTTAACTTAAAAGACAGGCATAGACTTTGGTGATGCAAAGGTTAGCAGAATTTATTTTTCAAAGAGGATGTTGCTTTTATAAAATGTATTTGTTCAGTAGAACTGTAACTGTAGGAGAAGAAGAGATTTTCCTTGAAGTAAATCAACTGTTCTTTTAAGTCATGGAAAATAAAGGGAAGATTGCTTTAAATAAAATCCAATATAGAGATTCTCTGGGGTATGAAGCATCAGCAAATCTAGCAAATATACAGAGATTCCTACTGCTCATGGATAGGATGTCATAAAAATACTAGCCATCACTTGCACTCAACCAGTGATATTTGTCTTTAGTTGTTTATATGTCAAAAATTAATCGATTTTTGACACTATATCTATGCTAATAACTGTTACATGACTGAAGTAAGCCATTGTCAGATGTCTGCACTCATAATACATTGTCAGTATTGTTATATGATAATAATTTTAATGATTTTTATCATACTGTATCTAATGCTTGTTAACCACTGTTTGTCCACTTCCAAAAAACACTCTACCAACTCAAAGTCCTTTATTTTATTTTATTTATACAAAAAAACCCCTTTGAACTGTAGAAGTCTGACAGTTTGGCAAATTTTTAAGAAAATACTTGGCTTTAAAAAACAGATTTGTATTGTTAAAGACAAAATAATCCAATGAGATTGTTACAAAATAAAATAATTAGAAACTTATGGTCCTGGAACTTGAAGTTTATTCAGAAAGTCTTTTGACATACTGACCACATAATACTTTGAGAGTTTTAAAATCAAGATTCAAAATTTTAAATATAAAAAATCAGTTCAGCTGTAGAAATGATGATTAGTACAAGCACGATAGGTAGGTAAAGTGATACCATTAGGTTGTAACAAAGGAAGGACCATGTTACTAGGACAAAAGGGGACCAGTAAAGTTCCTCAATGATTTGTTCCAAGATTGACTGGATCTAGTACCTTCATTGTTGTACAAGCTGGCATATGCTAATAAAATTTGCAGGGGATACATTGTTGGCAGGCATTGTCAATTTATGGAAAGATTTGTATAGCATGTGCTCTTGAGAAGGAATTAAGAGATATTATGCATTAAGTGCTAATCAAAACTTTTGCCATTAAGAGTGGAGACTGTGGATTGAAAATGGTTGACGAAGGAACACCAAGGTTAATATTGATACTATTATGGTCATCAGGATAATATAGATCTGTAAAAGATGTCTGTGTTTCCAGCAAATAAATCACCCAAGGTGTTTCAAGCAGAGATCAGAAGATATTTGTGTGTATCTGTCTATAAGGAACTGGTGAAATCTCATGCAGTTCTGATCACCAGGGTATAAGGAAAATTAATTCAAAATGCCGTATGAACAGAGAAGAACTTCCAGGACAATGAGGGGGAGATCAAGCTTACCTTCACATAGCCAAAAGAAGAGTCAAACTGAAAAAGGCTGGGAATGTCATCAACAAACTCAGCAGGAGAATAAATAATGGGAAAGGAATGGACTTTGAAAGAAAATGATGGAAACATTGATTGGCCATGAATAAACTTGGAATTTCAAAGATTTGTAATTGCTCATGTCTGGAATGTCTTCTAGTGGATTGGTAGACTGAACCTGAACAATTTGTGAATGGAAAGTTAATAAGCAGGTGCCTGAAAGTGGAAGAGCTAAGTGAACCGGAAGTTCTTTGAATCAAACATTGTTACGATCTTATTGGCTCATATATGTTTACCTCAACAGTCCTGCTACTGAATGTAAACATCAAACAAGGTTAAGACGTGCTGTCTACACCTTTTCACAGTAATTCGTATTCATCCTCAAATACCGCTTCAGAGCTTAAAGGTTGGTTCTAGTTTCTTGATAACATTCCGGTGCTTGCACTTCAATAACTTTGTGATGACCTTGGATTCTGAAAGCCTGTGTGAGAAAGGAGAAATCAATAGCAAATTTTGTTGTTCACAGGTTCTAAGTGTCTTGTTTGGTTGTTTTTTTGTTTGTTTGTTTGGGTTTTTGTTTGTTTGTTTGTCCGTTTGTTTTTACTTTTATCTGTCCATGTTCTACTTCCGCTGTTTAAAGTTTGTTTAGAGGAAGACTGCATTAAATGGCTTTGGATTCAGTGGTATGCTCACATAAGAGAATTTGAGTAGAAATTTAAGTATAAAATAATAAGGCATACTTAAAGTTTCATTGTATTTTAGTTCCAGAAAAGTAGTACGTCTGCTCCTCTGTTGCAGAGCTAGTCTGGATCTGCATGATTGAGAATAGCTAAAGTTATTTCCTTCAAGCTTATTTCATTTAGAGCGAAGGAGCTCTCTCAACTTTTTGCCTTTCGGCTGGAGGCAGTGTCCATTGCTTGTGCTACCTTGCATTCTCACATAGTCTAACCTGCATGAAGAAATATGGCCAGCAGAAAATACTTTGGAAAACAAAAAAACACACCGCCTCCACCTGAGAGAAATCCAGAGAGACCACCCTTTTGTCTGTCTTTGTATTTTCACACAGTCACGTCTACATGCTACTGTACAGTATTCAAGATATTATACTAAAGGCCTCTGTCCACTTTAGCAGGGCTTTGGACAGCAACAGCTGTATTTGCAACATGTCTTCCTTGCCTCCCCTTATTATCTGTGATCCAAAAGTGTAAACAGATTTCTCTTTGGCAAAGTCAGGACTTCAGCAAATCATAGAGATTCATGATATTAGTGGTGGTGACAGTTCTTCCTCCTGGCAGAAACTTTGTGAAACAAAAAAATAATTTCATACTGATGATAGTCAACAGTACTCAACATTTTTGGAAAGATGCTTTTAAAAGATTTCTCCTTTATTTTATGCAGACTATTAATAAAGGTAAAAATCCATTGCTGTCATGTTGTTATTTATATATACTGCCATAAAAAAAAGCTTTCAAACACTTGGAGCAAGGGTGCTGATCATTTTATGTAATGACATTCTTGCTGGCTCTGGAATTTAGATGCTAAAAAGGGAAGGGGAATTACAAAAGAGCATAAGGATATGCTAATTCTTCTTCTTCTTTTTTTTTTTTTTTTTTTTTTTTTNNTTTTTTTTTTTTCCTCTCTGTTTAGAAGCTTAGCAGGATAACTCTGATTAAACACTTGGAAGAAGAAAAATGGGTGTGTTTGGATGCAAAATAGCCGTATGTTTCCCATGTGTCAGTTTAAAGGCCTTTTAAGTTGGAAACTCTTTTTTCCTCACATGCATATGCACGTAGCAGGCTGAAAACTTGGTGCTTAGGGGCCTTACCATAGGTGACTTACCATGAAAGCAAGGAAAAAATCTAACAACAAACCTCAAAAGACATATGTGTTTCAGAAGAATAATTGGAATATGTTATCTGTGCCTTTATCTCCCCGTCTTCACAAATACTGCTCCCCTGACTCACTTTTCCTGGCTGCTGATTCAGGAGAGGACTAGAAAGGGGCTTTTTCGTGTGGACTCCATGTGTCTCTCAGTTACCTCCTAAGGTGAGCTCGCCAGAAGCGAGTAGAAGCAGAGCTAAATCCCACAGTTTATATAAAAATAGACCTAGGTAGGACTTAAACCTTTTTCTTTGTTGAAAGGAAAAAAAAAAATTAATCATGTAAGCAGAATGGGTCTTTCCTGCTGTGTTTGCAAGTTGCTTCTTCAGGGGTTCCAGCAGACAGACCTCTGGTGTGAAATGCAGCCTGGCAGCCTGCTGGAGCACACCAAAACTATGAGCCTGTCCCGACTCCTCTCCTGTTAACAAGAGTTGCTGTGTTACAGCGATGGCTGCTGCGTTGCACGTTGTCTAATGTTGCTCCATTTTAAGAGTTGTAAATGGTAAGTAAAATAACTTTTTTTTTTTCCCCCACAGATTTCTCCACTTTAATTCTGTTTTCTATCAGCAGTGATATGTAATTATATTTTAGCTGACTCAGAATCCGGAAAATGGAAATGGTCACTATTTTAAGAGCTTCATTGCTGATACACAGCATCTCCCCTTATTACCTACACATTTGTACTGAACTCCTAGTATTTTTTCCAAACGCTTTTCTGCTTTGTTCCTTTCTTCAACTGTCATCCTATAACAGAAATAATTTTTCTGTAACAGCCACTTTCCTCTGATGCTGTAATAATGTGACACACAGTGCCTCAGACTGAAAGTGGTCAAGAACTGAACAACCAGTTGGATTAGGTTCTTGAATAAGAGTTAATAAGGAAAAAAAAAAAGGAAGGAAGAAAAAAAAGCAGGGTACTTAGTGTAGGAGGAAACATCACTTAGAGGCAGCCATGGAAAATGGA
>VWYH01001685.1:0-48062 GCA_013399365.1 Pampusana beccarii | reverse complement strand
TGGAGTTTAAAATCAGGTACAATATCCATGGAAGACCATCACAAAAAGTTAAATAGACGAGTTAAGATTTTTAAAATGTAAACATCTGAAAAATCCTCAGTTATTTCTTTCCCTGTTGTTGATGGATATAACAACGACTTTTCTCCTGAAAAGTATGATTTAAAAAAAAAAAGATTGTTGCTTCTCTTTATTTTAACGTGCTCAGAATTTTATTAAGTGGTTTTGGGAAAATGTCTCTGAGAAAATTTCTCTGCCCTGATTGTTAGGTCTGCTTCAGATACATTTATCACAGTGTTATGACAAGGGCATGGTGCTGCTTTCCATCTCCTTTCACCTCTCCATGTTCTTGGCCTTCTAAAGGGCCTGGCCTCCTCCACTTGAACCTAGTGCAATTTTACTTGGCTGCCTAACTGCCTGCATTGGACATTTCTGCAATGCAGTAAGACTCTGTCCCTTCATCTTCACATGGTCACTTCCCTTGCAGAGAACAGTACTGGCCAGGCCAGATTCACCACAATCAAGTTGCTGCACTTTTACAAAGCAAAATAAAATCAGCACCTGAAGCTAAAATTCTGTGTGATGATTCACCTGCACTCAAATTGCTGCTCTTTACCACTAACGTAGTTCGTGTTTGACATTAATTTATTGCATGTTGACTTGAGCTCTGCGTTCTAATATCTAAATTTTGTCAGTTATCCAGATGCAATCTATTGCAAATGCTACTGACTCCCATGGTACAATAAAGTGCATGTAAATAACAACACTCTTGGTGCCTTATTAAATTAAAATAATTTACTAATGCTGTGCAGGAGGGGAAGAGGAAGTAAGAAAAGTGGGAATTAAAGTGTGTTGGTATGCCACTAGAAAGCTTTTGAATGGCAGTTATCAAATTCAGCGCTTGCAATGTATGTGTACCGTGTTATCTGAATGTGATAGACAGGAACAAGAAATTGCAGGTACATACTCCTGTGGTTTTTGAAAATAACACTCTTCTGCATCCTTCTTATATCATTATATCACAGGTCAGCAGGCGAGCACCTGAAGAGCAGCACAAAGGAATTCCAGGCACTCCAGCCAGTAAGTCAGATTCATTGGGGGCTCAGTTTAAATGTCTCTATGTCACACAGGGAATAAACAAGAGGAGTTAGACATGTGTGCACGCCTGCAGGGCTATGATCATATTGACACCAGGGACATGCGGTGGGTTGGCTCTTGTGACTGGAGGGCTGGAATGGAAGGATACAGGCTCTTCAGGAAGGACAGGCAGGGGAGATGAGGTGGAGCTGTTGCCCTCTATGTCAATGCCCAGCTGGAGTGCACAGAGCTCTACCTGGGCATGGGGGATGAGCTGGCCGAGAGCTTATGGGTCAGGATTAGAGTGAGGGCAGGAACAGGTGACATTTAGTGGGGGGGTCTGCTACAGACCACCTGACCAGACTGAGTGGATGAGGCCTTCTATACATATACAGGAGGAGACTCATGCCCACAAACCCTGGTTGTCATGGAGTNGGAATAAACAAGAGGAGTTAGACATGTGTGCACGCCTGCAGGGCTATGATCATATTGACACCAGGGACATGCGGTGGGTTGGCTCTTGTGACTGGAGGGCTGGAATGGAAGGATACAGGCTCTTCAGGAAGGACAGGCAGGGGAGATGAGGTGGAGCTGTTGCCCTCTATGTCAATGCCCAGCTGGAGTGCACAGAGCTCTACCTGGGCATGGGGGATGAGCTGGCCGAGAGCTTATGGGTCAGGATTAGAGTGAGGGCAGGAACAGGTGACATTTAGTGGGGGGGTCTGCTACAGACCACCTGACCAGACTGAGTGGATGAGGCCTTCTATACATATACAGGAGGAGACTCATGCCCACAAACCCTGGTTGTCATGGAGTACTTCAACCACCTTGATATCTGTTGGAGAGATGACAAAGCAGGGCATAAAACATCCAGGAGGTTCCTGGAATGCATTGATGATAACTTCCTTCTCCAAGTGACAGAGGAGTCAACAAGCANGAAGGACAGGCAGGGGAGATGAGGTGGAGCTGTTGCCCTCTATGTCAATGCCCAGCTGGAGTGCACAGAGCTCTACCTGGGCATGGGGGATGAGCTGGCCGAGAGCTTATGGGTCAGGATTAGAGTGAGGGCAGGAACAGGTGACATTTAGTGGGGGGGTCTGCTACAGACCACCTGACCAGACTGAGTGGATGAGGCCTTCTATACATATACAGGAGGAGACTCATGCCCACAAACCCTGGTTGTCATGGAGTACTTCAACCACCTTGATATCTGTTGGAGAGATGACAAAGCAGGGCATAAAACATCCAGGAGGTTCCTGGAATGCATTGATGATAACTTCCTTCTCCAAGTGACAGAGGAGTCAACAAGCAGCTATGCTGGACCTTGTTCTCACCAACAAGGAGGGGGCTAGTGGGGAATGTGAAGCTCAAGGTCAGCCTTGGCTGCTGTGACCACGAAATGGTGGAGCTGAAGATCCTTAGGGCAACAAGGAAGGCACACAGCAAACTCACTACCTGGAACTGCAGGAAAGCAGGCTTTGATCCCTTCAGGGCTCAGCTTGTTAGAGTATCGTGGGATAAAGCCCTGGAGACTGAAAGCAGCTGTAAGGAGAAGGACTTGGTGTGTTGATTGATGAGAAGCTCAATGTGAGCCCGCGATGTGCACCCACAGCCCAGAAAGCCAACCATACCTTGGGCTGCATGAAAAGAAGTGTGGCCAGCAGGACAAGGGAGGTGATTCTCCCCTCTACTCTGCTCTCATGAGACCCTACCTGGAGTACTGCATTCAGCTCTTGGTTGTCCAACATAAGAGGGACATGGACCTATTGGAGCAAGTCCAGAGGAGGGTCACGTAGGTGATCATAGGGCTGGAGCACCTCTCCTATGAAGACAGGCTGCGAGAGTTGGGGTTGTTCAGCCTTGAGAAGAGAAGGTTCTGGGGAGACCTTATAGCATCCTTCCCGTACCTAAAGGGGATCCATGAGAAATATGGAGAAGGACTTTTTATAAGGGCAGGTAGTGATAGGACAAAGTGTAATGACTTTAAACTGAAAGAGAGTAGATTTAGATTAGATATAAGGAAGAAATTCTTCAACATGACAGTGGTGAGGCACTGGAAGAGGTTGCCCAAAGAAGTTGTGGATGCCTCATCCCTGTCAGTGTTCAAGGCCAGGCTGGACGGGGCTTTGAGCAACCTGGTATAGTGGAAGGCATCCCTGCCCACGGTAGGGAGTTGGAACCAGATGATCTTTATTGTGCCTTCCAACCCAAACCATTCTATGATTCTGTGGTTGTTTCTATGATTCTGTGATTTAGAGGACATGATTTCTGACTGCAGCTATAGTCTCTGTGTTCTAGCAGAGATGGCTTGTGCTTGTGACAACCCCCTGTTGCTGTTGTTATTATCCAAGAAACTCTACCCTTTGCCAAAGCTGATACTCTTTAATGACCTGTCACATACAAACTTTAAGTGCTGAAATCACAGTTAATTATTTAGATTGTTTTGCAGTTTTCACATTGTATAAGTCCATATGCATTATCGTTTAATGAATCAGGTTATTTAAATTTCAGATCACATCGGGGCTGTAGCAAGTGTGATGGTTCTATATTCCTCTACCATCTGTCACCAAGGAGCTTCTTAAAGCTGCAGCCTGAGTTAGAAGAACAGCTTGGTCCTGTAGTCTCTCTGCTTTTTCTAAGCAAAGCCTAGAGACAGGCTTCTCATCTAATGAGAACAATTTTTGAATGAAATTTTGATAGGGATGGTGAAGACACCAAGGCTGTGTGGAATATTCAAAGACTATCATGTTGATATTACAAACGTGGTGCCAGGATGTTTCCTGCAGGAGCTCGTGTCTCAGGGTAGTAATTTAATGCAAATCCCTGGTGCTGAAGCAAGGCTGGTGATTTGTCTTAAGTTGCACTCCCACAGGGAAGGGAGGCATTTGATCTTCCTGTTTTCCTTCCTTTTGGTGCCCTTCTGTCAGATCAGAAACCCTAACTGAAGCACAGGAGTTGCTCGATCATTTCAGAAGTGAAACTGGACTGATCTAAACTGAGATTCTGCAGAGATGGTCTGAGATACTTCAGCCTTAGAATCTCTTGGCAGGATTTGGGTGACAGCCTGGAAACAGCTAGAGATTGTTTTCTGAGTGGTTTCCCCTGTGGAACTTCTTTAGTGAATAAATGGTACTTTATCCAAGGTGCCTGGTTTTGGTTCATTCTGTCCTTAGTCCCAGGAGACAGACTGTTTGCAGGAATTAAGTCACGCTTGCTCAGGTGGATTGTTGGGGACTGCAGGCACCAGTCAGGAGAAAGAGCAGAGAAAGCTTGGAGTCTGCAGCCAAAGAGGAAGGTCCTTAGGCAGCCCCTGGTGGCACCAGAAGCAGAAAGCCTGGATGCTAACGGCAATCAAGAGTGTTTGACAGAAAGGAAAAGGAATTTGACTGCAATTAGTTCTCCTCCATCCCTGAGAGTACAGCAAGACCTTTTTTTTTTTTTTTTTTTTCTTCTTCTTTTTATTTTTTTTTTTTTTTTTTTTTTTTTTTTTTTCCTCACCCCCTGAAAATGTCTATGATATTTCCTTTCTTCTGCATGCCCATGATACTTGGTTAAGAAGTGCTGGTCCTGCTCAGCAAGAGGCCCAATGGCATAGTTGATAAGGCACAGGGCTCAGGAGACAAAATCCCATATCTCCTGCAATGATCGTTAACATTTTCTGCTCTCCCATTTTCTGTCATAGAGTTTATAAACTCTCCAGAAAAATAGTGTAGAGGGTACCAGGATGCTTGTTAAAGCCTTTGTAAAGGAAAAAAAGAAAAAAAAAAAAGGTAGTGATCTCGCTGTAGTTTTATTTAATTTATCCATCTCTTACTTGGCTTGAAATATTTGAGAGTAGAAGGAGGAAAACTCCATTCTACTGTCCCCTTTAAAAATAAAATATAATAATAATTAATAAATCGATTATCTTAATAATTGATCTACAAAAGCTATTGGATTGGTTTTAGTTTGTCTCTCAGTAAAGGCTCTACTGTTAATTTAGTGGTGCTGGCTGACAGATAAATACATCTCTTATCAGCTTATTACATAGTTTAAATAGATGTTGGTATGACCTTTATATGGCATTGAGATGTCAGTGAGGACAAATGCCACCCATTTACTGATACCTATAGGCTACTGTATATATGAAAGAGTCATAAGCAGAAATTAAAAATATGATGTTTGCTAACAAGGAGACATTTCCTACTGCTTTGAAGTACTGACATGAAGTGCTTCATGATATAGGAAGTCAGAAACATGAGCAAAGTCATAATCTTCCTCTTGCAAATTTTGGACAAAATGGGTGCTGCTTTTTAGTTTTCAGCCTCATTCAAGAACATGGGAATAATTTCTGCCTTTACATTTCTAATTAGTTTCATGCTGCTGTGACTAGTTGAAATTCTGCCCTTATCATATGAGTGTTGCTAACATTTTCTTGTGAAACTTGTCCTGGGTTGTTAAAATAAAGCACATTCATACATCCCCCAGCCTTTGGGTTCTTTCGTTCTTTGGCATATTTTCTTCTCTTCAAAATGAATTTAAGGAACATTAACTTCCCATCGAAAAAGATGTTTTCTGCTGGACAAGTAGGACATAGGTGCTGTAATTCAATACATGCCATTAAGCCCACTAACTATGATTGTGATTTCAGTGCTGGTATTGAAAAATAATAACATTTTAAATGACATTTTTTCATGTCTCTGTTCAATTCCAAAATACAGTCCCTAACACATAGATTTTTTCTATTGGTACACTTAGACTTCTTGAAATTACTAGGTGAAAAACGTGCTAGATTGTAGGCTTGATCAGTGAACATGACTTAATACATGTACATCAGAATTTCTTTGGAGTGTTAGACTGTGTATAAATGCTGACAAAGTAAAATAACTGAAAAAGGACATTTTTGGAATGCTCTGAATGCAAGACTTTCCTGCTTCAAAATTCTACTTACCAGTGAGATCAAAAAAAAAATCCCATTACAATTAGCATAATACTCTTGTTACCTAAACTTCTGTTAGTTCTCAGTTCTTTGAGTGTAGAATGTATTGCATACAATTGTACATAGCTATTTCTAAAATCTTTGTTTTCTTGCAATGCTGCAGAACACACACAGCCTCTGCTGTGCTTTGGACAGGACATTGAACAGCCCGGTTCAAGAGAGAGGAAAGAGTGTCATTGCTGTGTGCAGTGATAGAAGGACAATACGAATTCCTAGGAAAGATGGTTACAGAATTATAAAAGATAAAGCAACAGCGTATGAGGGAAACTCTTAAAATAACAGAGGGGGAAGGTAAAATGTACATATCTGAGAAAAGGAAGAGAAGAGAGAGAAAAGAGAAGAGAAGAGAAGAGAAGAGAAGAGAAGAGAAGAGAAGAGAAGAGAAGAGAAGAGAGGAGATTAATGAAAGCCTGCCTGCAGGTTCAGATGAATATTGCCTGCCAGTTCCCCTAGGCAATATAAAATTGCGGATTTTAAATGTCTCATGTAAGTGTCACTGCTTCCAGTTCTACCTGCTGTGGCAGACACCTGCACTTTGGGAATCTGCCTTCCTAATGCAAAAGGCAGCCAGCAGAACTATAAAGAGTCAGATCACCTATCCTGCTGCGGTCCAAATGCATTTAGGTCAATGCAGGGGTTGTTCTTATAGTTTAAAGTACTCTAAATGAACAATATGGATGGTCACACAAATTACTGTGAATGTATATACCCAGATTGCCCAGGTCTCTTCCAGATCCCTTGCCAGAGCAAAAACCTGGCAGTCTCCACTGCTCACAGAAAAACATGATGACTCTCCATGGCATAAAGCAGTGCCTCCCTCCTTGATCACAGCACTGAAATACTGTCTCTGCCCAGAGGCAGCAAAATATCTGCAACAAGAAGTAATCTACCTGTGTTTCAAGAGTGCAGATACTGTGTTATGTATATCACCAAAATGTTTACCAAAGTTCTTTTAAAATATTTCAGTACCTCTGGAGGAAGGTGCACTATCCTTTTTAAAAAGACAAAGAGATGGAGAAACTGGAAGGACGAATTCAGTCCAACTGGGAGAAACGATTTTGCAGCCATGGCAGTCAGTTCTCCCTTCAGCAACTACTTCACCTGGTGTTCTCATTCCAGCTTAACTCTCTTAACTTTGCTGAACTGACACAGTTGTAGGAAAAAGCTGCGGCTTCTGTTCCTCCTGTGTGTTATCAGCAGAAATCTTTATTGAGGTCATTTCCACCACAAGGCAGGCATGAGAGCTGCACTATTGTCCTCAGGGGACTATTTGGGTGGCAGATTGTCTTGTGCAAACCTGTGATGTTTGACAAAACGAAGCCCAGCTTGACTTTCAGATTCCAGCTTGAGTTTGCAGGATTAGTTGTTAGAAGTAGAGGCAAAAGTCCCCATCTTGTTTTCTTTATAAATTGAACAAAGCTATTGAACAAAACATTAAGTGATGTATGCAGAAGACCACAGTGGTAAACTAACTCCCACTTTTCAGAGCAAGTTCATGATAGCCAAATACACCTTTATTTCTCCCCTGAGTATCAAGAAAGATAGTGCCAGGTGAAAGACAAAGCATCACAAGAGGGTCAACACAGAAAAAAATTTGCCTAAACTCAGATAGTGAGTGGGTCAAAACCCACTACCACTCTCTAGCTCCTGACAGCCAACTCCTCGTTTGAGGCTCACTTTGTTTCTAACAACTGCATGCCTGTGAATCACAGCTCTGTGTCCTTAAATAAAGTTATCATACATGTAGGGTTGCTAGGAAGTGTACTTTTTTGAAATTTAACTTAGGTTTTTTATTATTTATCCAGTATATTTGATTGTAAACTTCCAGACTTACGAAAGCTTGACATGATTGGGTGAACCGTGCTATATGTGTAGTGAGGCTAACTTATCTGGTTTGCATCCATCGTCATCAGCAGGCATCTCCAACAGAACTATGGTGACTCCCATCTGTTCATTTAGGGAAAATGAAAGTGAAAAAGAGGCAATGAGTGTGTAGATAAGGTGGTGAAGGGAAAAGAGAGTAATAGGCAAGGCTGATGGAAAGCAGATTGTTTTCAAACAAAGGTGTGTATTTTGTTATCCTATGCAGATAAATATTGAGTTAGAGATTTTGAATGTAAGCTAAATTAGCTTGTTCTTGAGGAGCTCTTCAAACAGACTTAAAACTTATGGCTATCCTCGCACTGTACATCATCACTGGTAGCACGTGGGGTTAAAACCCTGGCCTAGCCTGACATTTGGGCACAGCCCCTGCTGCTCCCCAGCAGCTGTCCCCTGCCAGCCTGGCAGCACGGCCTTGTCCATGGCTCTGTGCACAGGAGCCCTGAGGCCCCTCTCCCTCGTGTGTCCTGCTTTGCAGTTATTTCACTTCTCTTTCTTGCTTTTCCTTCTCATCATGTATTCTTCCTCCTCTCTCCTTCCATCTTCAGGTAACATTTAGTTCTCAGTGCTGTTGGCAAAATCATTTCTTGATTTTGCCACACTGCAAGTTTTTAAATGTCTAATTAAAAATAAGCAAATAAGATCTATACAGAATTTTTAATTAGTTGTTAACAGTTCCCTGAAAATTAGTGGTAAGGTGTCTGCCCATATACATGTAGGGGACAAGGAGAACCAGCGTTTGAATTAGGGGCATCTCCCTTCCTTCTCTCCCCACATCCCCTCTGCAGCTGGGCACTGTTTGCCAAGGTCTCTCAGACATCTTCTCTTTCAGTATGGAACTGAGGAGCGGTGGCAATTGCGTACCTTTTGTAACTGTAATGCCATTTTGCAGCACTTTCCTGGGTACAGTGATGCAGCTGGCTTTGAGGGTGCTCTTGTGTTTGCCCTCTTTTCCTTCCCACCTTCTTTTCTCCCTGTTTGCCTTTTCCTTAGTTGTGTTGTTAATTTGTGGGGCTGTATTTGTTTCAGCAAAACGTAGAGAGGACAACAAAGAGTGGTGCAGTGGAAGAAGCTGGGGACAGGCAACTAAAACTGGCCTGCTCATCAAGCAGGGGTTGTTTTATAAGCACATTCTGTAGTACCTAATCTGACCCTACATACTTGGATTTGGATCACAGATTCACTGTAAACATTGCCCTCAGTAATGGAGTTGTATGAGGACGTGATTCCTGGCTCAGTTTTGCCAGTAATCAGCTTGCCTTCCTCTGGGTGCGAATGGAGACTCCTGCGAAGATCTGCGGTCCTGCTGGAGGTGAATGTGGAAAGGTTAAGCCTGTGCTTCCCTCCTATGCACCAGCTGCTTTTGGAGATGGGGCACTTGTTTATGCTTTGGCTATTCACAAACCCTTTCTGACCTTCTCCTTAGATAAAGCTGGTTTGTGCTGTCTTGAAGAAAATATGTCAGTTTAGTCAGGCTGTGGTTTTCAAAGAAGTCTAAGTGATTTGGGCACTCAGTTTATCTGAAATTAAAAGTACATGTCCAAATTTAGACGGCTTTGAAAAGTCCCAGCTGGAGTCTGCGTACTGGTGAAAAAGGAACAGACTGATAAAGCAACCTTGGCCACAACACTGAAAAATGACTCAGTGCTATAATTCAGCTTACAGCCTCCATTACATTTAACAGTATTTATTCATTACTTGTCCTAAATTTTTTTTTCTTTTTCTTCCTTCCACTTGTTTATCAGGGACAGATTTGTTTCAGATCTAGTGGAGAGAACATTTCTTTCAAGGACATTCTGGAGGAGTTGTTTGTACAAGGCTGATCAAAAATTGCAAAACTGAATTACAAAAAAAAAGAAGAAAGATGAAATTATGTACTGAAATATGGAAAATAATAATGACAAACTTTTCACAATAACAAACTAAACAGCACAAAAGACATGTAACCATTTGCTCAGAGAATTATTTCTTTAATGCATGGGGTGATTTTCAACACTGAGGACCAACCTATTCTGAACCACGACAACTGAGAAGCAGCAGCCTTTGCCGTGAGTGAAAAAAGCGACATTATACATGTTTTAGGTAGCTAATTCACACGACTACTGGTATGTCACCAGTGCACAATGCTGTGTGGTATGGAGGCAGCTGAGCCAGTCTCACATGCCCAGTCTTGTCATCAGAAGTGGGGTAGCTCAAGATCCATGCAGGTGCATTTGTTCTAGTTTTTGCTTTTCAATCATCTGCAATGCAGATGTGCTTTATGAATCATGGAACAAAGTGTTCTACCTCTTTGCTTCCAGCTTACATTACCAAACAAAGAAAAACCTAACAAATATTCTGTGAACTGTGCTCATACCATTTTTTAACAAATTTCTGGCACTTTACTCTGATGAACAACTTTCTGTTGGAAAACCAAACCCTAGAAGATGAGTTTTTCAAAAATAAAGCAATGCCAAATTGCATGTTAGATATATATTGCATTATACTCTGCACGCCAATGAAAGACATTTAGAGTGTAAATGTACCGACATAACCCAGATCTTCTCATCCTCTAGCCCAACTTTTGGGGTTTTTTAAGGTTATCTTACAATTTTAAAAGCATCTGAGTAACTACTTTACAAAAAAAACATTAAACAGCGTATCATTCTTCAACTTAAAATTTTCTTGTAGGCTGCACATATTTGTCAGACACAATTGTGTAGGAGGCTGTAAATTTCATATGGGTGGATTTAATAGTTGTCTTGATGTGTGTTCTTGTGTCTGCTCTGAATGTCAGACCAGAGCATCAGCTGGTCTAAACCAATAGTCTTCTATTTTATCTAAAGGAAATACATCTGTGTCTAAATGAACAATACCTATACAGAAATTCAAAACTCAAATTCAAATAATTGCTGAAAACTTGAGTAAGAAAAGAAGTAATGGTTTATACTTCACAATTTGAGTGACTTCACTTGAGCATGTAAGTGGTGACTTCATGTTGCTTCTAATCTACCCCAGGCTAAAAAGGAATGCCATTTAATGGTAGCTATAAATCCAGCTGTCAGCCCTTTAAAAGCTGTTTTCTCCATTTTTTGTTTTGCTTTTTTTATTATTTCCTGAGGCCTCCTGAAAACTTTTTTTTTTTTTTTTTTGTATCCACCAGAACTTCACCTGCAGCATGCTGAACTGTAATACGGAAATAGTGAGCATAGCATTGGATTTACGTGTATTAGATCGCTGAACGTGCACAGATTGACTTTATAGAGTGCATAAAATGAATCAAACAACTGAAGGATATGTTGGATTTCCTTCACCCTCTCTGCACACCAAACTGAAAAACATCATCTGTTGCACAGATTCAGGCTGGGATGGGAGTCAAGCTGCACCCGTACTGCTCTGCCTGGGTGTGCTGGGGTGCAGCTTTGAATGCTGGTTTCAGTATGAAGAAAACCTGTCATGAGCTGGGTTCAGCTTGTCTCCAAGATCCTTCACCTAAAGAAAAGACATTTCTCAAGCGTTAAATTTATCTCCCCTTTGCTACGACAGTAGCCTGATTTGTTTTGCTGAGAGTACATGAGAAGTTTGGTTGAAGTTGTCTCTGATTGGGACAGGGACTAGTAAATTTTAGAGCTATTATCTGAGTGAGTTTTTATGAAGTTCCTGTGTCAAACAGAAAACCTTTGATATGACCATTTGGAGAATATGATGTGATCCACTTATACCTCTGTATTGCTTTTGTTCATTAGCAAAACATTCTCTTTCTTAATGAAATAAAAAAAAACCAAACCCTTATAGATTAGAAATAGTATGAAGCAAACTCATATGGACCCTTACAAATAATTTCTGCAATAAATGAATGCTTTTAACTGGATTTCCAGTTATTCATGTCCTAGTTAGAAAGTCAATACTCCTAAGTATTACCTCTGCCATGGGAGTTTCCATCTGGGGATTTCTTTTCACTACTCACTTTTTCATGTCGAACTAATGCTACCTATGCTTTGCTGACAGTTTTACTAGATCAGCAGCTAATGACAGTTTCTGATAAGTCATTTCTTGATGGTTGTATACAAAAGTTGCAATTGTGCATTCTCACTATTCAGACTTCTGCATCGTTACAGATCAGCAAGCCCAGCAATGCTGGGATGGTGTTCTGCAAAGCTGCAGAGCTGAGGGTGATTTACAAGCACAATAGCAATATTAAGCAAGATGAATATTTTCCTGTAGTCAACAAGCAAATTACTCATACTTTCATGTCTGCTGCACCTGATGTTTAAAATATTTACATTAACAATACTTATATTAATATTTAGTCTGTGCTTCTGCTTCACATGAAGATCACGAAGATGTAAATTTTATGCTGTTACGTGCTGCTAGTGCGTTTTGGCCATGGCAAGCTCTTGGTTTTCTTAGGTGTAACTGAGGCTGTGTTCGTAGGGTCTGCAGCCAGCAGTGGCAGTAGTCACTGGTTTTCAATACTCACACGTGTGCAGAATGGAATTTTCCCACTCCTCTTTGTCTATAAGCAAATACGTATTATAAAACATGAGAATACCTACTTATTCCTTGCTTGATCAGATTATTTGTCCTAATAATTTAGACCTGAAGGTTATTTTTAAGTAAACACTCAAGGTGTCCTGAAAGCAGTGCAAGGACTTTCTCACTTGAACTAAGCAGTGCTATTTTCTACGTGAGACCGCCCTGCATTTCTACTTGTGCGGTCACAGGTGGTGTTTTTTCTGTATGTTTCCCAGAAGAAGGATCACTGAGATTATTCAGCAGTATCAACCTGGTTGTCACTGCACAATGACACGTGATATTCTCCAGGGCTTGCTCTGGCTACTGCTGGCATGTGAAGCTCCAGCTGGCGTGGCAGAGGCTTCCCTAATTGTTTACAGGTGCTGTGTGAAGCTGTCCCCACTGAGGCCTGTCAGAATTGGATTTTTCTGGTGGCTTTGTGTGTGTGTGTGTGTTTATCTCACTAGATAAGACCTCTAAGAAGAAAAAGGCAGCTACTCTGAGATGAAGCCTGATCTGTTTATGAATGCTATTTCCATCACATGCAAGAACAGGATGCAGAGCAATTCTTCTCTAAGTGTATAACCTACAGCATGCTACTGAAGCATATTTCTCTGTTTATCTGGATTATGACAAATTACATTTCATGCAAATGTTGAAATGTTCCTGGGGGCCACAAATTATTATACCACTTGCTATGCAGAACCTTTAAACTTCTGGTTTGCTATGTGAGTAAACTTAATATTTTAGCAGAATGGTTTTGCTTGTTTTTTTCTCTTACTGTCAATAACTAGGTTCTCATTTTGGAACGACTGAATGGTAAGTGGCAACTAAAATTCTGTGGAGATAAATGTAATGTAAGGTATTTGAGGAAAACATCTTAATTTTATATTAAAATTACAGGAATGGTGTGAATATTAATATTCAGGAATAATATTTTGGGATTACGGCAGTTCTGTAGAAGCATGAAGTCATTACTCAATAAGACTTAATTCCCATGCACTCCCAAACTATGTTACAAATGAGAATGGAAATAAAAAAATAAAATTAAAAACAAAACAAAAACCCCAAACCAGAAAATCAAACAGAAAATATAATTTTACTAGTGTATAAATCCATGGTATGTCTGAATCTTGAACAAAGTGTGCAGTTCTGATCTTGCCAACTCAGAAAGATATCATAGAATAGGAAAAGATTTAGAGAAGAACAACAAGAACGAACAAGTTATGGAGTGGTGCATACATGCGGCAAGCAGACAAGGCCATTTTTGGAATGATGAAAAATAGAGGTCTATAGACTCGTGAGTGACCAGGAGAAAGTGGTTAGGGAATGACTAGAAATTGGTTATTGACCTAAGGATATCTGTGGTTTTAACCAATACAACTGTTCTTTTAGAAGAACAGAACGCCCTAGGAATGATATCTTAAATATATAGACTTTGCTTAGAATTTTCTCTTTAAAAACACCAGGGAAACTAGGCTGTGTTCAAACTCACACAGTTTGGATATTTGGATAAAATTTAATTTTACTGAAGGCTCTTCAAACTGTTGCAAAATTCTTCACAGACGGAAAATTCTTTTTTGGGGCATCAAGAGAAAAACTGCTTTGCGGTTCTTTGCCTTGTGGGTAATGTATTGACATCTCAATTAACAAAATTTTTCCATACACTTTGATAGTTCCTGGATTTCTCCCTTGCGTCCTTTCAGACTGTGATATGGGGGGTTTCAGCTATGAAACTGCCATTGAACATTGAACTAGATGTTGAATACTCCTTTTCCCCCATTGTTCTGGGTGATAATTCCAATTCTGTCTTAAAAGTGCTAAGTACTGAGGAGGAGGGGAAAGGGTAGGTGCCAGAAGCTAGGGAGACACTACTCTCTATTTACCTTCTATAATGAAAGAAAAAGTGAATGATGCCTAATCCCAGGCAGCAGCAGTCAAAGGGTAATCTGTCCATCTAAGAATGTAAAGATAGGCATTTTTCAAATCTAGTTGAAGCTTTGGATCACATTTACCCAGGTAGATCTCAAAGACGGGATGTGGTCTCAAAAAGCTCACTGCTGTATATGCTTGCAACAGTAATAGCTTGCTGGAGATCACAGAATCAAAGAGCCGTTTCAGTTGCAAGAGACCCTCATGATCATCAAGTCCAACCTAACCTAGCTCTAGCACTAAACCATGTCCCTAAGAACCTAGTCTAAAAGCCTTTTAAACACCTCCAGGGATAGCGACTCCACCACTTTGCTGGGCAGCCTGTTTCAATGCCTGACAACCCTCTCTGTGAAGAATTGTTTCTTAATATCCAATCCCCTGACACAACTTGAGGCCATTTCCTCTTGTCCCGTCGCTTGCAGCACCCTCCATGCTACGAGCTCCTTCCAGGTAGTTGTAGACAGCGATAAGGTCTCCCCTCAGTCTCCTTTTCTCCAGGGTAAACAGCCTCAGCTCCCTCAGCTGTTCCTCATCAGACTTGTGCTCCAGGCCCCTCACCAGCTTGAACACCCTCCTCTGCACTCTCCCGGATGCCAATTATGAGATGGGTTCTATTTCAAGATCATTCTTCAAAAGACATTTTGAGTTATAATAGGATTTCACAGAAATAATCAAATCAACTCCCTATATGTTTTCACCAGTAATGGGCTTGCTTTTTTTTTTTTTTTTTTTTTTTTTTTTTTTTTTTTTTTTTTTTTTTTTTTTTTTTTTTTTTTTTTTTATTTTTTTTTTTTAAATCATAAATAAATTAGAACTGCTGACTTTACTGCCTATTGCTAAATCAGCCTGGAAGGACAGGAGTGACTGATGAGGATTCACCACTGTACTTGTCCTAGTAATCCAGTTTGCAGTTGAATGCAACTGGAGTAGGACATCACAAGTCCAAAAATATTTTAATAGTAAATAAACAGGACCTCATTTTTGAGGCCTCAGCTTACTACTAGGCCCACCTTAGATGTCAATGTATTTTCTCATCCATCTTATCTGTGACATCTTAACCCATGGGGACGCAGAGTTCTCTTCTTTCCTCTTCTCTGTTTTGTCATTGTTGGTTTTGGTTTGTTTGTTGTTTTTTATTTTTTGGTTGGTTGGTTGTTTTTTCTGTGTTTCCTTTTTCCTTTTCCTTTTCCTTTTCCTTTTCCTTTTCCTCTTTCCTTTTTCCTTTTTCCTTTTTCTTGTTGTTTAATCAGCTACATGCCACCAAGACATCATTTTCCTGTGCTACAAAAGCACAGTTTCTCAGGGTAAATTAGCCACAGGAGAAAGACTCCTGGACAGAGCAGAAATAATAAATTAATAAAACTGAGTTAATTAAACTTTAGATGAAAGTAAAATAGTTGAGGGAATTTGCAGATTGTTTTTTTCATGATGTTTACTCTTTGCATGAAACACTTGCATTTAATTTCACGTGTATTTAATTTTCTGCCCCATAAAAAGAAGACAGTGAGAAGAAATAAGGATAGTTTCACATTTTTATTCAGCTTTTTGAAAAGCATTATTATTTTTCTCTGCATGCATCACTGAATTAAATAATTCCATGGAACACACAAAAAAGGTAATATTCAGTCAGCTTGAGGAAAAACCTTCTACAAACCAATTGCACCCAACTAGTTTACATAAAGATGTAAGAGAACTATTTCTGAATTAAGGAGAAGGAAATAATCTTCCCTTTGAGAATCTAATTGAATCATATGATACCTCAATTTTCATCTACAGTGCTCGGTATATCGTGTATTTGTAAAAAGTAAGAAAGCTCCAAAGAAGTGTCTTAGTTCTGGAATGTAACAATCTTCCCTGTATATATTTTGATACAAATATAGAGCAGAAAGCTACAACAATGAAGAGGCACCAATATTAAAGTACCTCCAGTCCTAGGAGCTGTGAAGTGTGTGAGGACAGGGAAAAGCTTGTGCACAGGTACCTCTGCCTTTGGGCACAGCAAAGGCCAGATGACTGCCCAACAGCTTTCCAGACATGAATTTTCTGGACCTGTGAGCGCAGGTCCCAGCCTGGCAGGGAGATAACGCGGCTCTTGCATCCCTCACTTCCGCAGCCAGGGCATGCAGCCTTTCCCTTGGTGGATTCTTGGATAACTTCCCACGGAAACACAGCCCACATTTGGGTGCGTTTGAGTCTCTTCCTGACAGGCTGGTGTTTTATCTTTCCTTGATGTAGTTCTGCCTCAGCACAGTCAGCAAGACAGGCTGGGTGGTGTATAGCCACGTTCTGGCTACATATGGCTAGTTTCATGTACTTGGGAGGCATCCTTCTTTCTGTACCTTAGTGTAATCCCTGGCTGAGACACCTGCCAGAACCCAGTATGCTGTAAGGATAGAAATACCCCCTGAAAACACTGGCTAGCAACTGCATCAAACTCTCCACGGCCCCAGAATTTTCCGGTTTGGGTATTGGCAGCAAGGCAAAGCTGATCTCTAGGGAGTAGATTTCATTCTGTATGCAACAGAACGCGAATAAAAACAAACTACTTTCTTTTTGTGGATTCAGTACGAAGCAGGCATGCGTGATTTTGTTTGGTTGGTTTTGGTTTTGTTTTTCCCCAGCTTTTAATTAAAAACAAAAACATACTATATTAAATAAAAGGGTTAAATGAAGGCATCAATAGCAAACATTCTTGTTCAAATACTTGTTTTCATATAAAACTCATGGAAATTTCCCTCAATTTATTTAAGAAAAAGTTACAGAATGAAACTGCAATGATTATTTTATTCAATTTTGGGGGAAAATACTGCATTCCTCATTCCAGCGTTGATTGGATAAGTAGAGAAGTAGAGAAGAAGTTCTCTGAAATGTGTGTTAGAAGTGACTGCCATTTCAAAGATATTTTCTGCCTATATTGCTAGCCACAGATTCTAAAAATAAGCTTTAATCTCTATCTCTGATTTTCCTATAGACTGCTAAGCAGCCAACTTGTTGTCAAAGCTTCAAAACCTGCATATAGTCATCTGGTTCTCTGGCATGACAGTAAAGAAGAAAGTAAATCTCTGAATACTCAGCCGACACTTTCATCAAATACTTGTTTATGGTAACGTTCAGATAAACAACCTCTTCTAATAAGTCATCATCTTTCATCTTCAGCCCACTATGGAGCTCATTATATACAAATTCTATTGAGCTGCACTACTGAGGAATATATTCTAGTGCATTTTTTAACGTGAACTCCCAGTTACCTTGCTGCAAGTGTCATCAGCTTGTCTAGTACTGGAAAAAAATATTCATCTTTCAGATCAAGTGATATTCTCCTTTGAAACAAAACTTATTGGGTTTGCTGTTGCTGTTTTATAAACAACCGCGTGTAAGGAGTTTCACGGGCTTTTTATTTTGTGGAAAGGAAGAGTGAGTATTTTGGGAACTTCAGTTACTGTTTTTGCAATCCTTCTTCAGTGAGCTGTTGCTAGCAGCTTCACTCTGGTGTGTTTTAACACTGTACAGTGACAGATGATAAAGCAGAAGAAAGACCACGGAAAGTAACAGAAAACTTGATTTAACAAGCTTTGACTGATACATGATATTTGTGAGATATAGAGGTGAAAAATGCATTTAATTTTTGTAGCCAATATTTATAACTTGTGTTAGATTTCTAACGATCTGAATGAGACTTAAGGAATAACAGAAGAAAATATTGGTTTAAAATCTGTTTTCTTCTCCCATGCCTGACTTTCATCTTTCTCTATTTGTGATATCAGCGTATTTTGCTTAGTTTAAATGGCATATAATTCATTGACACACTTAAAATACTTCTATAGTTATTTGTTGCAGAGTTCATGAAATTGTATATGAGATATCTAATTTGATAGTGAATATTTGTCTCAGCCTCAGCTGCAGCATTCGTCGGTCAGCCTCTCATTCTTCAATTTGGACCATGACACACAGGCTTTTGCTAAATATATGTATGTTAAGCTTCTGAACGTTCAGTAGTATTGATGAAGTCATTTGGATGGCAATAAATCCACTACAGCGTGACAAACCAAAATGTCTGTATGCCAAAAAAGTGAATGAGAGGAAAACACAGAATGAGAAAAAAACCTTTGTTTCTTGGACTGTGACCTATTTTACAGCAGTAATATTAAGAGACAGAAAATGAGAGTAGGACTAGGGCTTATTTTGTGCAGAAAAATGCAACTATGCTGTGTGGGCCATCTGCTAGATTTTGTTGATTTAGAACAACAATAAAAAATCCAGTCATGAATGTACAGAGCTTGATTCTCTCTCTTTGTCTTCTAAATTTATATGTGCATTTTAGAGATGGAGGAAATAGTTAAGTACTGCTTATAGACCTCTGGACTTGAACCTTGAAGGCACCTCGTCCTTTGCTCTGAAAATACACAGATGCAGTGAAACATCTGATAAGCGGCAGCGAGAGCTTCTGTCCTCTGATAAACTTGTCCGGCTCATCCACCCATTGGTGCTATCCAAAATCTGAGCTTCCTTTATTGAAAACACTTAGTTTCTAACTACAGGTACAACTGTTGGTTTTCTGGTCTTGCATCTCACTGTAAGCTTAATGTATTTGTAATCAGTTGGTGAATAAAGTCCTGAATAATACCCTCTTCTTACATCAGCTGCCAAGATGGCCCACAACTACCAAATAATTATGATGTGCTTCGGACAAGATTAAATTTAGAGGAAAAATTGGGTTCCCAGAAGTAAAGAAATGCCAGATTTACTACTGCCCATCCAAACTTACCTCCCTTTACTGGCCATCTGTTTTGGATGTTGTGCAAAAGCAAGCGGAGTCCAACCTGCACAGTGAAGCAAAAGAGCTTCAGTTGCCACTATTTTAACATAATTTGCTCAGATTTTTTTTCTAAGAGAAAAAAGGTAATCACACATTTTAATGATAAGGACTGTTAAGAATAACTGCTTTGTAGATCTAGAGCTTGCTTTGACTGCTGAAACCTTAAAAAGTACCGACTTAGCACTTGAACTATGGGATGGACTTCATAGCCATATAAACTTATGCTGGTCTCCCTGCTCACACAGGAGTTTCTGCAGCTATCGTAAGTGGAAAGACCCAGACATATTGAGTAGCTATTTCCAGTGGCCTTACCTTGGCAAAATCTTTCCAACAAAAGGAAAACATCGCTTCTCCCTCCCCTTAAATCATCCTGCAAAATTTGAGTGAAATTGCATAGAATAAACTTAAAAGACAAGTTGCCACCTGACACTTTATACCTGTGGGTTTTTGAAGGATGACTAAAGCATTGGCTTTCAGTGCAATTCTCAAAGCAAAGTTTCCTGCAGAATTTTCTGTAGTGAAAAGTGTCAGGTAATCAAAACATGCTACCAAATCTACCTTACAATAAAAGGAAATGATTAATACTGTGACTGAATTGAGAAAATGGTATCTAAATTTAGAGGATTCAATTGAAGTTGTGAAAACTGAGGGCTGGCAGAGTCGACCTTTGAACCAGACAATATTTTAAAGTAACCGAAGTTTAATAATAGTTCTTTGTATGCTTGTGGTCTTTATGTTGTGATGGTGGTACAGAGGACTAAACCACAGACTTGAACCAGAGCTGTGGCTTTTGATCCACCTTTTGGACCCTACATCTACCCACTTAAAATCTAGGAAACGTCCCTGTCGTTTGTTTGAGCACATGTATAGACCTTGTTATGGACCAGGACTGAATTGTGCTAAGCAGTACACAAACAGCACCAAAAAGTGGCTGCTCTGAGGAGACTTTCTGCTTTTCCTGCACTTTGTGTTTGTCTCTGCAATAACTGAGTGCCTTCCAGTAGTGCACTGAGCAATGTGACTACCATCTGGCATGTGTTTGTTCGCTCACTCTCTCCCCGGGGGAAAAAGTGTGTGCAGTGGAGTGTTATGTTTCTGAATTTTCATACATAGATACTGACACGTGCTGCTATATGTGCTTATGCTAGAAATGACAAGGTCAAAAACTGTGCCTTGCACTTGGAGTAAAAATGTTGATATTTAGGATGTCCCTTAGTTAATTCTACATATGCATGGTCTTGAGAAAGATGTCCCTGTTGCATAAGAAGACATTGCATTTTGAATTTAATGCAGCGTTTTCCCATCTTCCATAGCCTCTAGTCACCCTCTGTCTTCAGTAAGGAGTTGCCAGGGGCTTCCATCCCTTTCTCCAGATGGTCTTGGAAGCTGAAGGCATGAAAAAGGAAGAGGAAAAGTTAAATTTAAAAGTGTTCATGTTCACAGAAAAGAAATCTGTTCTTCCTGAGACTAGGAAAAGTCATGACACAACAAATTCTACACATTCACATCCTGTGCAATCCCATCTAAGACAAGATACTGTTCCACTTGTAAATATATGAAGCATTTGGTCATTACAAATGCATTACTGCTTCCAAAATTTTGAATCAAGTAAATGTGCATCTTTGGTATTTGCAGAAACAAAACAAAAGACAACGGGAAAATTGTTCATCATCATTGTTCACAAATGGCCCTAGAAGGGAGATAATAATTATTGAGAAATGAGTAGCTCGAAGTATGATTTATTTTTAATGTGCCAGAGTCTTACACATAGGCAGTCTGTTACAGTATTGCATTGGCCTGACTGAAAGGCCAAGGAAGAGTATTTCTGACAAGATAGGCAACTATGTTTCTTTAGTTATTTCATAACCTAGACAGGTGTCATGTGGAATATGTGTACTTGTGCTTCAAAATGGAAAGAAATGTACTGCTTAAAGATTTTTTTCTAAGGGGAATTTCCAGAAGACTTCTGAAGAAGTCAACAGAAGTTCACTTGTAATCGTTCTGGAGCCTCTGGATGTGTTGTAACCAAGTGATCTCTTCCTTCTCTGTATTCTAAATGAACGGTATCTCTGTGTGTTTCTTAACTCCTTTCCTTTGCAGTTATTTTTTATTTCTCCAACGCCTTTCTGTGGAAGCTGTGTATTTAGCTATGTTCTTTGAAAAGTCCCCTATTACAACATCTTTTTTCTCTGTAGATTGATTGTTTATGAGTTTAGCAGCAGAAACTGGTGATTAACACAATGTTAACAATTTGGGAGTGGAGCGATTCTGATGGAAGCAGCATGATATACAGAGTGGAGAAGGGCACTGGGAGACAAGAGTAACCTTATTTAACAGAGGTGCTACAGCATTTAAATTTTGAATTAAACACTTAGACATTTTTGTTCCTGTAAATAAAGGTTTTATCTTAAATCTTTGTTAAGCTTTTAGAGAGCAAATCAATTTGCAATAATTTTTATTATGCTTTTGTTGCTTACAATACAGGCTAGTAGCTCCCCTTTTCAAGGGTCATTAAAAGTGCCTTTGTTTTACTGTTAACTTGAACTTGTAATTTTCAAAATCTCAAATAAAAGCTCTTCTTTTTCAAGAGTGATGCTGCAGATTTTCATCTGCTCTTGTACTTAGTGGTGGGATAAACTTCAAAAAATATTAAGAACTTTTCCCGGGTCACAGAATATATAGTGTCCTATAAACTTTATTGTGAATTACACCTGCTAATCTTTAATCCCAGTTTAATCCCATAAAATTAGCTTTAGGTTTTTTACTAAACATGGAAGCACCTTTGTAAGTGGATACCTTCTTACTTCTGCTATGGAAATCAAGTTACTCTTAATTATGCATAGAAGACTGTATTTCATAACACTGTTTGTAAGCAATGTTACCTTCTCTGTGTCCTTTAATTTACGTAGTTATGACAGAGCAGTTGAGCATTCTTCTAGGGGTTTTTTTGGTCTATTTTATTCATTTGCTATAGATTTTTTGCAAATACAGTTCATTCATATATTTTGCCTCATGCTCTTGTCATGATTTTTGTTACAGGACTGATGGACTCTGCTCCTTACCCTCCGATTCCCCTGGGTGTATTAAGAAAAGGTAATCTGTTTTTTCACTAGATTAATGCCCCTTTCACATTGAAAACCACAAAGAGACACCTTCTCATGCACTGGTAGAATCAGTGCTTTGCCTGTAACTTCTGTTTCAGTGTTTGAAGCTATTAGTTCCTCTTCTAGTAAGGGAAAGATATAGGGAGCAATGTCCTCTGTGCAATACACAGTTTTGTAGTAAGAAGCTACATACTTTTGGAACTATCTTTCAGATCTGTAAACCCCAGATACAAGCCTGTTTACCAGTTGCAAAAGTCTGCAAAGTAAGGTTCTGCACTGAGGCCCCATCATCTGTTCTTTCTTTCTGTTCCAAAGAAATTTTGGTAATCCAGTGACAATCACAGTAGACTGGTCTTCAATTTGTGTGCAATAGAAGCAGTGTGGAGGAGAATGGTGCCTTAAAGACACACATTTCAACCACAGGAAAAAGTGAAGTTTATGAGAAGATTTCATTTTAAGCAGGGTCATGTGAAATTTATGAAAAGTGGCTTCAGGCGCTGAAGAGAGAAGACAAAATGCTGAACTTCTCACCCTGATTCAACGCTTCATGATCTGCACCAGCAGTGTTGAGAGTCCCATTTCCCAGCACACTCCAGCACCTCCTAAGAAGAATGTTCCTCAGCCATTGCTCACCATTTTGAAAACAAATGAGTTATATTTTTAAAGTTTTATATAATTCTATGTATTTCTAATTTTATATATACGTTTATAAATCACTACAGAGAAATTTTCAGTTGTTTTTTACATATGTCATACCTGGGCACCACTAATTCAAAACAGAGATAGGATATCTTTATTCAAATGAAAGCGTTATTAAAATCATGGAATGATAGTGCCAGCTATGGCATTTCTAGCATAAAACATATGTTTTTTTTTGAAATTAATGAAAACCTTCCCTAATATGATCACACTTGTGGGACCATTTGTCAGGCAGAATGCAAGCCAATTAGGGATTTCTTTATGATGATCCATCACAGTTCATTCTAAATCAGCTACAAATATTACCAAATAATTCCATTTAAATTGTTATCTGCCACTGTCAGTCCAGGTATTGACAGATGAATTTTATCAGAATAAAGAGCTGACAACATTGTTTTAAACTGAACTACGGAAGTCAGGGTTATAGTCTGTAATTTCCAGCATCCTCCCATACCCTTAGTATCTGCTAGATGAAAACTGTTATCTAATTCATTTGACAGTTTTATCCACTGTAACTCTTGAAGGTCATAAATGGGGCTTGAGTTCTTTTAAACTAAACTAACCAAAACTGAATATCTAGCCTAGAAAAGCTTGACAAAATGTATGTGGGTTTTATTAAAAGAAAAAAAAAAGTCCCCAGTTTGTTAAAAAAATTGAATGTTTTGTATGTGAAGGAAGTATGTGACTAAGGAAGTAACTCATGTAAGAGCACTGTTGTGTTCAACACTAATAGTAGTGGATAGATAAACTGGAACTTTTTTCCACTCTTTGAGGAATGCCTGGTAGCTCAAGAGGGAAATGCCCCACCACTGTTGGCCTTTAAATTAACTCCAAAGTGCTCTTAAGCCTTATATGCTCTACAGAATACAATAATTCCTAATAGTGACTATCCTCAGCTTTAACAACTGAATTGAGCGTGCTAACTAGAATTATTTTCTTTACTACCTTTCTGTTGAACTCTTCCAAAGATTGGTGTGCTGTGAGGTAGCTCTGCTTCTGTTCCTCTGAGAGTCTTGGTGCTGTAAGTGTTAATAGAGGAAGAGTACCAAATATTGGTAGGATCAGGACTGTCACTAATTTTAGCTGTGGTCTTTTTCTGTTGGGAAAGGTATGTGCTGCAGTTTGACTGCTATAGAACTCCCCTGTGCAATTCCTTCAGCAGGAGCTGATGAGCCTCTTCAATTTCTTCATAGATGCATCTTCTGCTTTGTCCGGAAGAATAAATTTTGTCCACCATGCCGTCAGCTTTTCTAACTGGAAACAACTCTCCATTTCTCTTTTTTTTTTGGAAGCCACAGCAATCTAAAGCAAGAAAAGAAAGAGTGCTGACACCAAACACATGGAGTAGGGCCAAGTGTTAAGGCAAGAGACTCAACAGAAACTATTATTCTTTCTTCTTCTCCTGTTATTTCTGGCCCTTTGTCCCCACATTCCTCTTTTCTCAGCTAGAAAATACTTGGGTGTGAGCCCAAGCCACCAAGTAGGAGATGACTTGGCCTGTGTCAAGAAGATGGAATGTCCAAGACTGTAGGCAGAATTGGTTTTTAACATTCACCAAATTTGCCTGAATTGTTGCCAGCACAGGTCTGATGAAAGGAGGAAGAGAGAAAGCCTGGATAGGAACTAGTCATTCATCAGAGAATAGTGTTTTCACCCATGTTGTTTATGCATTTTAGTCATTGGATTAAAATAACTAGAGGTAGCTTTTCAGGCTATCTGAGCCGTTGGGTCTTCTGTACTGCCTTGTGCTCAACCGGCTTCCATAAACGTTGCATTTGCTGCTGTTTGGTGGCCCAAATCAGTAGAAGTCTTGAAGCCTGTACTTCAGGATTCATTCTAGGAGATGTGGATTTTTTAGGCTGAAGAAGAAGACAGATTTTCCTTTCTGATGTACTGACTTTAAAAAAGCATCACACCTGTNATTTATTTATTTATCTTTAGAATACACTGAAATGTTGTGCAGGAATAAATAAGGCGTGACAGACGCTTGTTTAAAAGGCAAGACCTGTTGGATCCCACTAGGAGGTCTGGTAGGATGTCTGAAGAAGACCAGCAGGCCAATGTGAAGGCAGGCTTGATGACATGTCATCTCTCATACAAAGGGCCCAGAGTCATGTGGAGGGGATGCTGTATTCCCATACCAGAATCCTGTGTGCCCATCTTCCTCATCTCTTCCCTGAGCCCATCTCCTCAAGGGTGGTATCAATGCACAGAAGCAGAAATATCACACTTCCTATTACAACAGGCTGGATACAAAAAGCTACTGATTGTGTATGTATCAGTGAGGAGTAAGGAGGGCAGGTCAGCAGCAGGTAGTTGTAAATTCTCATAAGAGGAAAGAACTGGAATAACATCCCTGCAATTATACTTTTGTTTTCATAGTGACTTGAAACTCAAGGAGTTAGTGCTTGTTCTTTTTCATAGGATTGGTTAGTCTCATTTACAGCTACCTATAAACAATAAATAATTTACGGTTCTACAGAGACATGTCTTTGACTGCTTGAGTAGTTGCTTGACAACTTGTTAAGTGGGAGTTGAGGAAATAGGAGCTGAGACAATCTTATGGTCGTAGCAGAAAATTATATGATTTAAAATAAGCTTATGAAAATCCAAGAAAAAGAAAAGCAATATATTTAATATTCTTCAAGCACAATTGCAAGGATTGCAAGGATTCTGCTCACTGTACTGGTCCAAGGGACTCAGAGTAGAGTTCTGGCAGTGTGACTGGGAAGCAGACGCTTCAAAGATAGCCTATTGATTCAGGCTACCAAACCCGAAAATATCCATAAATAAATAAATAAAAATAATTATTTATGCTAGAGAAATAGTCTCTGTTTTACACTTTACTGAACTTAAGTATGAGTCAGTGTTCACATCTCTGAAACTGGTGATTTATTTCTATTGAGTCTTAGTGTAAAATCTCTATTACTAAAACACTAAAATAAACTGTTTTAATGTGTGTATAAATGTAAACATAAATGCATATAAAAGAATAAATTTAAACCTCAGTTTCTAGAAATTGAGTCTGTACTTGTGGAATAAGAGCTAAAAGTTGCCAGAACATGTGGTGGTGTATTTCTGTAAAGCAGCATGTAATCATACTTCAGATGTAGTCTGGGCTGCAAGTAGTACACTGTTGAACTACTGGCCATTAGAAACACTTTTTTCATTAAGAAAGTATTGGGAAAACAACCAAAATTACTTCCTCATAGGCTCAGCCAAGATTTCCCTACACTGAATAAATACTCATTTTCTTTTGGGGATTAGATTCCCTGAGATGTTTCTTGTTGGAGCAATTACTGCCACAGCCTGCCATCAATGTCTTAGTACCTGGAATGTTTTCACAGAAATAACTAGTCTTTCTATGTGCTAATTAATGTTTGACTAGCACAACATTTGCAGCTGACTATCTTTTTCGTGTTGATAGCTGAATATATTGAACTATCCACCAGTTTATTGTCCAAATGGTTACAGTATAGCTAGCTGAATGTACTTACACATTTCTGGGTAATAATTTTAATGTTTGAGTTGATCCCTCTTTATACAATTTTAGTACAGCCAAATACACTAGCTGCAAAATTAAGCGTATGTATATTTATGATAGGGAGATCTGTGTGTTCTATGTCAGGCGTTTGCTGTTTGCAACTGATTTGCTGAACGCACGAATCAATATTTAGTCAAAACCTTAAACAGCTTATTGTTTCAGAAATCGTGATCCAGTTTCAGAAAATGCAATTCGAGGCCCTGTGTCACTTCAGAAAGTAGAAAATACTGCACACAACCTAGCTTATTAAGTCTGACTTGAGTAATACATCCAGCTGTTTTTTCCTGCTTTCCAAGGAAATGGGAGAAATACCTAATCTGGCTGGATCCAATTTCAGGTTTCAAGTACCGGCGTGCTCGATCAGCATCCCACAGTCTATCTGTCGGCATTTGGCTGCCTGGGGAAGCTGTCCCAGAAAGAGGGGAGCCCCAGATTAGCTGCCAGCTTCGTCACTGGCTTCTGCTCTCCGTATCACTCCCTCCCCTCCCCGTACCAATTCTCCCATGCCACTCAGGGTCACCATGCATCTGACGATGCAGAGATGAGGTGTTTTTCACACCTCACATCTGTAAAACTATGTATAATAATTCCCTGCAGGCTGTTTTTCTTTGCTGGGTAGCTCAAACAGTGCTGTTTCCTGTGCCCTGTTGTTGCCCTGTGCAGGAATGGGAGAACCTTATGTCTCCAGAGCTGCCGAAAATCTCCCTGCAGAGAGGAGCGCTTGGAAGGCAGCAATTGAAATTCCTCAGCTGTTGCGCTGGGTGTTTGCTGAAGGCTAAGCTGTGTTGGTTTCATCAAGAACTGCTTTACACTCATAAGCACTCAGTGATGTTTTCCGCTACGTGGAACATGTCAGGGATTTGTGCTTTGATTGGATTACTGTCTGGTTGGTGGTTACAGCACACAGGCAGGCCTAATTCTTTCAAAAGCGTCTCCTAAAAAAACATTGTTAGGAATTGGACCAAATGAGACACGGATCTTAAAATGCTGGGTGAAAGAAAGGTCACAGTAGTCTGAAATCTGAATGACCAGTGTTTAACATCCAGCTGTGATCTCTATTGTTGTGCAACTTCTCAGTAAAGAAGTTTGGTTTGAGACATCTGTGCATTACAGCGGAAAAATTTACTCATATGCACTACGTAGATATAGGTACTGATAGCTGAAGTTTTTGTTTGTGTGTTTGTTTGTTCGTTTTGTTTGGGGTTTTTTTGGATGTTTTTAAAGTGGATTTGCAAAACCTGGGGGAATGAGGGATGATACTTTTGCTGGGCCCCTGCGCAAGCCTGAAGACCTGTGCATGTCTGTTGCACTGGCTGCACCGCTGCTGGGCTGGAGGGAAGTGAGACGGTGTGTTAGCAGTGGAGAATGAAATAGGGATGTGGCAAGGGGAGCAAGAATGACTCTGAGGGCTGAGGTGCTGTAGAAGAAAGATGGGGAAATGGAAGAACAAAAAAAATGAGGAAAGGGACAAGGATGAGAGGGATGAACACATCTATCCAGGCCAGATGGTCGGAAGAGAAGAAGGTGATTTCTGATGCGAGATTTTTGAACAAATATTGAAGTTAAGTTACCAAGCCAAGATGTGGAAAGCTGACCTGATAGATCACTGTCACTTTGAGCAGTGTGTTGTGTCCTTTTGTCTCTCTCCTTTTCCTCATGGATTCCCTGTCTATCTGCCATGTGCTACTGCTGCTTGTGACTGCTCTGGTGCTCACTGGTCCCCTCTATGGCTGGTCAAAAATATGGCAGAAAAATAATCTAGAAAAATACAGGGTAGCCTTCTGCTTAGACGGGTTCTGCTTCTTCTGATGCAGAATGTTTCTGCCACTGCCTTAGCTGTCTCAAGGGAGGAAATAACCTGGAATGGGGTTGAGGAGTGCAAGAGTGAAGAAATAGGAAGGGATGGGAGCAATGCTTTTCTCCTTTTGGTGACTGAGCCATGTGGTAGACGTAGCCACTTGTGGAGATGCAGCTTGAATCTAATTCGTGATCCAAAATAATTTGTTGGAAAGCTGAGTCTCACACTTTTCTATTCAAGGTTTAACATGAAAGTAATCTGAAAAAAACATCATGAGAAATCACAGACCTTGACACTGCTACAGTATTTGCAAATGCGGAGTCTGTTGTAGGGAAGAGTGCTTTCTTGTGAAATGGTGCTGATAGCTGCTCAGCAGAATTCACAAAGGCAAGGCATTGATGTTGTGGAAGGAGTTCCTTTCTATTTTTCTCTTCATTTTCCTCCCTGAAATTCCTGCCATCAGTAAACTCAGTGAATGCTTTTGCGCTTATTCAGATGAAATCTCTCAACCATTTGACGGGTGCTTTCCCCTGGCAATTATAAGTACATGGGTCTGTACAAGAGCTTTGTCAGATATAACTACTCCTTTTGCTGAGCTTGAAGCAAACCATTTTTCTGTATGTGTGTGATTTTCAAGTTTGAATTACTCGAGATTCTCCTTAGGATTTTTCTTCAAAGCTTTCATGGTTTCAATCATAGACAATAAATTGGCTCCTGTTCATTCAAACTCCAAGACAAATCTCTCAAACATGTTTTCAGTTCTCAGTGAATCTTCACTAAGTGTGCTGAGTTTCAAGCCTGTTACTTGTGTGCAATTAGGAGAGTTATCATAAATAAAGTTACCAGAAATTATCTAGTTGAAGTTAATTTGTCAGTGCTATACCAATACAAAGGATTTTTTTTTTTTTTAAATTTTTATTTTTTTAATTTGTATCTGCATATCTGTGATGTACCCATCAGGCGCCTCCAGTGTGTGACAAGTATTCTGTTTAAGAGTAAAATTATCTGGGACATTATATTTTCAGCAATTTGCAGGCAAATTTACTTAAGAGCTGACACAGAAAGACTGTTTGCTTTTATCATGGTATGTTAGCAGTGGGATGCATCCCTC
The DNA here is from genome assembly GCA_013399365.1 of Pampusana beccarii. Taxonomy (NCBI): domain Eukaryota; kingdom Metazoa; phylum Chordata; class Aves; order Columbiformes; family Columbidae; genus Pampusana; species Pampusana beccarii. The sequence continues at coordinate 18,631 of VWYH01001685.1, read as the reverse complement.
CTGGAACTGGATCCAAGTAAGTCATTAAAAGCTTGTGTTTATGATGACACTGAGCAGTACAGGAGGGCCAGAGGAGTGAGTTTCTCATGTGTGGAGTCAGGCAGACAAGAACTTCTAAAAAAATTGAAGTTAAGCACGTGAGTTGCTTTGCTCTGTGTGGCTTGACCTGTCTCTGTTCTTACTCTTGCACACACCTGCTAACACCTGTGACTCTCAGTTTATTTCCACCTTTACTATCTTCTTCCTGTAGATTAAAAAACCCATAAAAATCTCTTAATCACTGTTGCCAGCTCAAGGGGGAAGAAGTCAATAAGATGGGATATAGACAGGTGGATTGTACATGTCTGTAGAAATGGCCTCATTTGAGGTGGTGTTGAAGGACAGTTTTAGCTGACTAATCCTGGTGATTAATTAACTGTCACAATGTTTCTGCTTGCTATTCAATATTACTTCCTCTATTTCTGTTAGTGGAGCAGAGGTTTGAGCTACTTTTTATGTAATGTTCTGTTGTGCTGGATTAAAGCAAGAATGCCTATCTCCATCCATGCAGAATATGACCTTAAAATGGCTGAACAGCGCATGAAAAAATAATAATTGAGTAACTTCTGATTTCAGCTGAGAAAAGAGCAGAAAATTACTTTCAGGACATGCAGGAACACCACCTTTTGTGTTTAAATCCACTTTCCACGATGACAGAAAATTCCCTCTGAAACTAAGGAAGGTGGACAATGGAATCAATTTTCTGTGTCTGTTACGGTAACTTTTTGCTCAGTGTATTGGGGCATGTCTCAGTTGTCAGGTCTGTTTGTTAGATTCTGGGACAGGTTCTGCTCTGAACAGAACTGGTGGCTATCCGAAGTCAGTGAAATTAAACAGTTCGTGAGCTTTGAACAAAAGTGCAAATGTTTTAAAGGTTTGCACCTTGTCCAACCAAATTGTCATAAAGTTAGATGCCCTATACCATTGATACGCTAGGAAAAAAAAAAGCTCTTGGGGACGCTGCGAGATTTATCCTCCTGATAGTGAAGCTTTGGGATACAGCTTTGCACAGCTCAGGTTATTTGCATACAGAATAACATTTTCTAGGTTATAAGTCTCTACAGTTATGTCAAAGAAAAGCAGGTTAAAACCAAACATGGAAACCTAGGATAAATGTCTCTCATACAGTTCTTTCAGCTGAGTCACTTTCACAAATGCAGTGTTAAAGGACAAATCCAAATGTTTCCTCAGCATCCTAAGAGTAGTCTTTAACAGTAGAATTGGGTAATTTTGTGTTGCAGAAACCAAAGAGAAGCCTGGATCCATTGTCTGTATAGAACAGAAATACAATGCTGTTTTGTCCTGGTTTTGTAACGCATACAAGTCTTTTGAGGTAATGTCCAAGAAAAAGACAAGGCCTATTCTGCCACTAGAGGAGAATTCCTACAGCTTTCCACCACTTTCATCTTCTACTGCTTTCCCAGTAGAATTAAGAATATACTCTAGAATTAAGTAGACAGTGTAATTGAGGGTCTAAAAACCTGTAAAAAATCCACCAGATTTTACATAAGTTTTAAAATTCCTGGGCTGATATTCAGAAAAACCAGGTGTGATATTTTTCAAAATGCAGTATGCCATGGCATGGCGTTTTCTACAGTGACATCATGATTACACTTAACCCTTTTCCTTAGCCCCTCATCTTGGCTCATAGAGTAGGAACCTAACCTTCCCTCACCTATCCCTACAGGAGATGAGGGCACATAAGCTAAATATCTCTTCCTTTAACTGCTTGTTTTCCCCTTGTCTGCACTTGAAACACGAAATGAAGCTAGCAAAGAATAAGGGTTCGTGTAGTGGTTTAATCCCAACCAACAACTAGGATCACCCAGCTGCTCAGTCACTCCCCCTGAAGTAGGACAGGGTAGAAAATTGAAAGGGAAGACAGGAAAAAGCTAGTAGAACAGTTTAATAGGACAGCAAGGGAGAGAAAATAGTAGTAATAATAATAATATTAATAATGGTAATAATAGACTGTGCAAAACAAGTGATGCACAATGCAATTGCTCGTTGCCCATGACACCAATAGGCTGTCAGCTATTGAGCAGCAATATTTGCTTCCCAGTCAGTTCCAGTTTATTTACTGAGCATGGTGTAATATGGTAAGGAACACCTCTTTGGCCAGCTTGGGTCAGATGTCCTGGCTTTACTCCCTCCCAGCTTCTTATGGACATGCAGCCTTCTTGCAGAAAAGTCCTTGACTTGGTATAAACACTGCTTGGCAACAACCAAAACATCAGCGTATTATCACATTCTTCTCATACTAAATCCAAAGCATGGCATCATACCAGCTACTAGGAAGAAGGTTAACTCTACCACAGCTGAAACTAGGACAGCTCCCAATGACAGAAATTTTCCACCACCATACTCTTGGGGAACAGCATAATTTTAGGATGGAATCGTCATGTCACACTCCTAATTGCTCCAATGCTTCTGTTAAATTCCTTTAAGTAAGGAATTTACGTTGCAATATGAGAATATGGGGTTGTTTTTCTTCGTGTAAATGGAATAGGTAACTCACAGTAGCAACTGATCTCCAGTTAAAGGTCATCCACCATTGCCAGCAGACTGGTAGGGAGGAGGTTTCCATCAGAAGTTTTGCTTCAGATTAGACAGAATGGAGAGCCAAATCTGAGCCTTGAACTTCTTGAAAATGATTGCCTGATCTGCATTCTAACATTTGTAAAAGTAAATCATAGTTGATTTTAATTTTGAAGTCCATTATTCTAAGAACACTGAATGGGGTAGCTGTCATTTTGTATATGCATCTCTGACAGTTTTTCAAATGGTTTGGTTTGATCAACAGCAGTATATTTACTGAAGCANAAAAAAAAAAAAAAAAAAAAAAAAAAAAAAATTCTCCCAAGTTATCAAAGGAAAAAAATGTTAACCACCTGAAAAGTGTATTTTTCACCCGCTGCCCAAAGGCAGTCAACATGGTTTAAAATTAAGGATGAGGGTGGCTAAATGACTTGGATATGATCAAACTCTATGTGACCTACTTTTTCCAGAGCAATTTTTACTCTAAACTAATCTTTGCAATGTCAGTTCCTCAACATTATCAATGCCATTAACGCATGCTTACCAACAGCGGTGTGATCAAAGATTTTGCCAATGGTGTTGTTTCTCAGGGTTACCAATGCCTCACTGTCTGAAACACTCTGATAACTGAATATACTCAAACCCCCCCCTGTAAGCAAACTCAGTCCAGCTCCAGCACTGGACCTTGACACATGGTGTGTAGTGACAATATAATTGTATATTTAGTTAGGCCAGAGGTTCTAGTGGACTAGAAAGACTTAAGTCAAATTTTGTCTTTTATACTTCATTCCTGGGTTTAAGTTTGGTGAAACTGCGGGCAAGAAAACCATGGCCTCTTTGCAACTAGCTCCTCTCTGTCATATTCTGTGTTTAAAAAATGTGTCCTATGATTAAAAAACCTACGTTCAAACCAGGATTTCTTCATTTACCACTTATTTTGAACCTATTTGCAGCTAACATTTATCCTCAGTTTTCTCATGATCGGTGTAAACAAATATCTTGAGTCAGTCCGTTAATCTAGAAGTCTTGTTTTTTTCTTCTACATTTCTTTATTCTGCTTTGTGTTTTTGCAGACAGTTTATAAGCAAGTATCTGTAAACTAGTTAGTTTGAGCAACTCATCTGAACCAAGGGGCCATGGCAGCCTCCATCTATAAAAATATGGCATACATACTTTCACCTGTGTTGCTAAATGAGTCTCAGAAAGGCTATTTCAGCAGAAGGCTTTAGCTAGCAGTGAGAGTAGCAACATGTGACTTGAAAGAGATTGCATATCTTACACTGTAAAATACACTTTAGATAGAGTATCTTAGCTGGTGGCACTTTGATGTGGAAATCTGTACTGTGACATCCTTGCAGATTACTGCACTAGCTTCTGAGATAATTATTTTCGAATGAAAATGGTGTGCGAGAACCTAATGAGGTTAGGCTTTACCACTCAGCTTCCTAGCAAATGGAATAGTATTATTGGACTTCTGTCTACTTTATTGAGAATTTAATTATTGAGGTTTCTAGAGAACACTGAGACTTTTAAATTCAGCAGAAATTCCAGGATTTACCTAGTTTTTAAAGGCCAAGAATAATAAACAAAACCTTAAATCTTTATTAAGGAGAAACAAAAATATTATAAGGAATTTCACTGCAGCACTAGTCATTGTGACTGATGACATAAAGCATGAAGCACAGATCTTCAACCAGTTTAGTGTGAAGCTGTTGGAGCTGTATTTTAGACTAGCTGCTCCAGCATATTCCTATTTGATTTTAAACATAAAAAGCTATTGGGCTACAAAGAAATTTTGCTGTTAGTAAGGCTGAGGGGGACTGGGACAGAAGATATGACTGAAAAGTATTGACAGATTATTTTAGCACCTTTTTTCATAACTGAACAGTAAAAAAAAATCATTAATATCTCATCTGCTTGGGAGAAAAGGCTAATTTCAATTTGTTTCATCTTTCTGAAATGAAAATTTTCAAAATCTGGCATATTTTAAAATTGGGCATATTACTTTTTTTAATATTTCGAAGACAAAAGTGATTTGAAATAGCGACATTATGTTACAAAACAATCTGCAACAAACAACGTGTAAAAGTTCGAAACTACAACAAAACTCTGTGTTAACCCAAAACAATCATTGGGCGTGCCTGTCTGTTGCTATTGTTGAAATTTGAAGTATTCGCTGATTCAGACAGAGAAAATGTGCAAAATCTGAATTTGTCCTTTTCAGGGAAAAACTAATCTCTGAAGTATATGACATATATATATTCTTTGGCTAGAAACATTATTCTTCATATTAAAATAGTACTGACACTATGGCAATTTGTTTTTTCTCTTCTAGTGGCAAATTATACCGACTAGGAAAACAAGCCAAGACTAGAGAAAAAGAGATTAATAAGAGGATGTTCTATTAATAGTAAAGTATCAATAATTTTAGAAAAAATATTATCTTTTTTTTTAAAATTATACTGATATTGAAGACCTGTTAAGACAATATTTTTTGGTAAAACATTAAATTTTTCTTCTCTTAATGCATCACTGTATTTATAGTTCTCATCCCTTGTATGCACAGGGTTGTAGGGTTATTTTTTTCCCTGACACATCAACAACAAAAGTAGGAAGCACCAACTTTCCATGAAGACACTCAAGAATGCAGATATTACCTCTGTATTTGCTAGCATTTATTCATTGTTTACATTCCCTGTCTAGTGTTGCATGAGAAACAGAATAGTCTGTTGCCTGAGCAAAATTCTGGGAACATAGCAAGTGCTGTTCAACAGACACATGTTAATGATTGTTTTTATTTTCTTTGTAATCATCGGTAACAGCTAACAAATTTCTAAGCCAAAATACATAGCTTTTACACTTCTAGTATAATTTAGTACATAATACCTCATACTTATTTGCTAGTCTTGTGTAATTTAAAATGGCTAAAATTATGTCCCAGGACATTGTTTGAATCAATAAAGTAAAACCAGCAAGTAGGCTTGGCGTAAAATCTATTAGTACTAAGTCTGGGTTAATGTGGTGGTACATCACTGTGGTAGGGGAGTATGTGACTGTCAGCACCTTGGTACCACCCTAGGTGTGTTCGTGGGGCACAGTGGGGCACAAAAGGTGCTAAGGAGCCATCAGCTGCCCCATTGAAGGCTCCAGATCTCAGAGGGATGTGCAACTGCCACAATGTGCTTATATATATTTATGTAGACACACACACAGTTCAAAAGCTGATGCAACAACTAAACATCGTTGACATTTGCTGTTGTTGAGATTTTTTTTCACCATGTATGTATTTGAATACAGGTTTTTCTGGAAAAAAACGTAATTAAAAAAAAAAAAAAACAGAAGAAAATTGTGGCACTCTAAAAAAACTAAAGGACAGACAGAATCATGGAATCATACAATCAGAGAATCATAGAACCACAGAACCATAGAATCATTTAGGTTGGAAGAGACCCTCAGGATCATCGAGTACAACCATAACCTAGCTCTAGCACTAAACCATGTTCCTAAGAATCCCATCTAAACACTTTTTAAACACCTCCAGGGATGGTGACCCCACCACTTCTCTCGGCATGCCTGTTCCAATGCTTCACAAACCTCTCCAAGTAGATTTTTTCCCTAATATCCAAACTAAACCTTCCCTGGCACAACTTGAGGCCATTTCCTCTTGTCCTATCACTTGCTACTTGGGAGAAGAGACCAGCACCCTCCATGCTACAACGTCCTTTCAGGTAGTTGTAGACAGCGATAAGATCTCCCCTCAGCCTCCTTTTCTCCAGGGTAAACAGCCCCAGTTCCCTCAACTGCTTCTCTTAAGACTTGTGCTCCACATCCCTCAACAGCTTTGTCGCCCTCCTGTTGTCACAACAGGTATCCAAATAGTGCCCACAAGAGGATCAAGAAGCTGGAGAGGGTTTTACTGAAAGGAGGAGGGTCTGAACCTCCTCGCTGAGGCAGCAGGAAATGAATGGTGACTCCTAGCTCAGCTCTTTAGCTGGGGAGGGCTGCGGGGTGTCTCAATAAGGACTGCAGTTTATGGCACTGTGTAGACAACCAAGGTAGTTTTACTTTATGGGGCTCAGCTGTCACAGTGATGTTATCCCTATAAATATGTGGACAGATGCTGCTGCATTACTGAACAAAACATCTGTCTGGAGGTTCATATTCCACTTGTCTAGTCAGTGAAAATGCCACACCTGTGTAAGGTGTTTGCGGATGCAGTAACTAAATGGCTTTATAATGAGGTCCTGTTTAATGAAGATGGATGCTGATAGCTAACAACAGATGCTGGGCAAGCTTTCAACAACTGAGACTGAGTTTATTTCAGTGATGATGGAGCCAGACTCTTCGCAATGGTACCTGACAAAAGAACAAAAGACAACGGGCATGAACAGAATTACAGGAAATTCTATTTAAACAGAAACTTTTTTTACAGTGAGAGGGATGAAACATGGGAAAGGATTGACGAGAGAAGCTGTGAAGTCTCCATCATTGGAGACTCAATGATCATAAGGGTCTCTTCCAACCAAACTGGCCTGTGATTCTATGACTACCAGCAGGGAGTGAGATTTGGGACCTACTGAGACTTTCCAAGTTTGTAGGAGCATAAAATGGCTGAGTCATTTCTACATGACTTATGCAACTCTTGTACCCTTCCTACAGTGCTCAGAAATGAATGCAGAGTAAAGACTGAAAAAATAAGTTGAGCTTATATGATCCCATCCAGATAAACCCAGCAGATCTGTGCCTGACATTTTTTATCTGCTCTGCAATTTTGTTTACCATTTCTTGTAAAAACTAAAGGGTTGTATCAAGTCATCAACTATGAGATGTGAACCTGAATATGCTTTATGAAGTTCAGTGCCAAATAGATGCTGATGAAATCTGAGGAAGGTGCTAACACTTTAACGTCAGGCTCTCAGACTGATTCTTCATTGCTGGGAGGAGTGCTCCCTGCCAAGTCAAAATTTGCAGCACAAATCTCATGTGTGCACACATCTGAGGACAATGCTTTTAAGAAAACTTAAAAGCAGTGCAAACTACAGATTTTACATTATGTTGTGTAACAGAAAGAAATCCTTTGGTTTAAAGCTCATTCTTTTATCTGCTAAATTACTTTGAGACTGCCTCAGGCTTTAAAGGTCATTTGGAAGAGGAAGGCCACTTTTCCAGGGTGTTTCAAAAAGATGGACCCAATTTCAAAGCAGTAGTGATTTCAAATTGGGTCCACTTTTGAAACACCCTGTAGATTGTGGTAAATTTGCCATCTTGAGGGAGGTGGACAGCAAAAGTAAATCAGGTTTGGGATATTTATTTTTCTCCCCTCTTCTTCGCAAAGCACCAATATTTTTGAATGATATTTTAATTCTTACATTTTGATTAATCAAAAATTCCTGTCACCACATATAGAATAGGACATTTACCTTTCTAACTGGAAGGAGCCAAGCATCTTTGTAAAAGCTTTGGCCCACGCTGCCAAAACATGTTAACTCTTTCATATTGGCCACTGCCTCTGCAGCTAAAAATGCTGCTTTACTGCAAAAGTCAGCAGGTAATCAAGGAGAAAAAATGGGATGAGGCAACCTCATTAGAGAAATGAGGTGCATTATTCTTATAAACATGTATCTCACCAGCTGTGGAATGGGATTTTCCTGTTCCCTGAGTGTAAGCAGTGGGCATAGAATGTGTATCCTTAAATATAGAATGCACACTATAAAGCCCATGTTCCTTTCTGTTTCTTCTTCCTTTCATTTGATGTGTGAAAGAGCTTGTGATTGGCTTGTTGTAAGAATACAGGCGTGCACTGTGGAGGAATTGAGAACATCAAATGTTTTATCATATTCTTTTTCAGTAGCAAGTGAGAGCTAGGAGTTACTGCTATAAGAACTAAGGAATTAATAACACATTTTATTAGTCCTGCTTCTTCTGTTAGCCCTCTTATTTAACTTTCATCTGTTTGGTAGCATTTCTTTATATTTCAGAGAGAATTCCAGGGTTGAATTTTGCCATGTTGAAAGAAAGGAACCTTATGACTGATGAGAAAATTAAATGGAGCAAGTGTTTCTGCAAAGAAATGCCCAGTACTGTTATGACTCTGTGTTTATCCCTCTACATCCACAATAGGCAGCCGATATAGGTTAGAAGACCTTTCAGTGCTGGCAAAAATTTCAAGTCAGTAATAAAATACTAATAGAAATGTCTGTTGAATAAACAACAATCATCAAATATTAAAAATATCATCTTCTATATTACAGCGTATTAAAACATAAATCAGAATTGCCTGTAATGTGTGCCATTTTTACTTCTGCTCATAATTTGTGGTTCTACATCACCAAGCAAGATTCATTAAACTTTGAAGAGACACTGTGTTTTGTGTAGGCACAACAGACATTTCCCATGAGTACGTCTATCTCCCCTTAGTTAGGGTTAGGGTTGGAAGGGGCATTTGGAGATCATCTAGTCCAACTTGCCTGCTAAAGCAGGTACACCTAGACTAGATTGCACAGGAATGTGTCCAGGCAGGACTTGAATGTCTCCCGAGAAGGAAACTCCACAACCTCTCTGGGCAGCCTGTTCCAGTGCTCTGGCACCCTTGGAGTAGTTTCTCCTCATGTTTAGATGGAGCCTTCTGTGCTCCAGCCTGTGCTCGTTGCCCCTCATCATATCCTTTGGCACCACTGAAGAAAGTCTGGTCCCATCCTCTTGACACCAACCCTTGAGATATTTGTAAGCATTGATAAGATCCTCTCTCAGCCTTCTCCAGGCTGAACAGATACAGCTCTCTCAATTTCTCCTCATAAGATAGGTGCTCTAGTCCCCTCATCATCTTTGTAGCTCACTGCTGGACTCTCTCCACTGATTCCTTGTCCTTCTTAAACTGGGAAGCCCAGAACTGGACACAGTACTCTAGATGCAGCCTCACCAGGGCAGAGTAGAGGGGAAGGATCACCTCCCTTGACCTGCTGGTTGCACTTTTCCTAATGCAAACCAGCATACCGTTGGCCTTCTTGACCACAAGGGTCAACCTCTTCTTGACCAAACTCCCAAGTCCTTCTCCACAATGGTGCTTTCCAGCAGGTCCCCCCCTAACCTGTACTGGTGCCTGGGATTGTTCCTCCCCAGGTGCAGGACCCTACACTTGCCCTTGTTGAATTTCGTCAGGTTCTTCTCTGCCCAGCCCTCCAGCCTGTCCAGGTCTCTCTGGATGTCAGCACAGCCTTCTGGTGTGTCAAACCTTCCTCCCAGTTTGGTATCATCAGCAAACTTGCTGAGGGTGCACTCAGTCTCTCCATACAGGTCATTGGCGAGCAGGTTGAATATGACTGGACCTGATACTGATCCCGGCAAGAACTTCACTAATCACAGGCCTCCAACCAGATTCTGCACCATTGATCACAACCCTCTGAGCTTTGCCATCCAACCAGTTCACGATCCATTTCACGGTGCGTTCATCCAGTCGGCACTTCCTGAGCTTGCCGATGAGAGTGTTGTGAGAGACAGCGTCAAAAGCCTTGCTGAAGTCAAGGTAGACAACATCCATGTCTCTTCCCTCATCTACCCAGACAGTCATACCATCATAGAAGGCTATGGTTGGTCAAACACAATTTCCCTTTGGTGAATAAGTTGCTCTATCACCTTTACAAGGAGGGAGGTGAGTCTGACTGGTCTGTAGTTTCCTGGGTCATCCTTCTTGCCCTTTTGAAGGCTGGAGTGACACTGGCTTTCTTCCAGTCTTCAGGCACCTCTTCATGGGAAGGATTGCAGACACATGCCTGTTCTCCTTTCCAGCCTCCAGTGTCATGTTTCTTTGGGGATCAGATTTCACAAGGCCTATTTTGATCCTGTATTCATGCTATATTTGTGGATGCTGTCCAAGTAAGAAGGGCCAAGAGACTTCTGATGTGTCCAAAACCCTAAGAAAAAAAAAATAAAAAAAATCCTTGTCTCTAAATTGGGGAGACATGGATTTGATTGATGGACAACTTGGTGGATATCGCATTGACTTGATGGTGAGACTCAAAGAATTGCGGTGAATGGCTCGTGTCTAAGTGGAGATTAGGGATGAGTGACGTTCCTCAGGAGTCGGTATTGGGACCGGCATTTTTCAAAATCTTTGTCTGTGACATGGACAGTGGGACCAAGGGCAACCTCAGCAAGTTTGTCAAGAACACCAAGCTGTGTAGTGTGGTCGACATGCTGGATGGAAGAGATGCTATCCAGAGAGACCTTGGCAGGCTTGAGACACAGGCCTGTGTGAATGTCCTGAAGCTCAACAAGGCCAAGTGTAAGGCCCTGCACATGGGTCTGGGCAATCCCAAGCACAAATACAGGCTGGGTGGAGAATGAATTGAGAGCAGCTGTAAGGAGAAGGACTTGGTGGTGTTGATTGATGAGAATTTCAGTATGACCTGGCAATGCGCACCCACAGCCCAGAAAGCCAGCTGTATCTTGGGATGCATCAAAAGAAGTGTGGCCAGCAGGTTGAGGGAGGTGATTCTGCTCCTCATCTCCACTCTCATGAGATCCCATTGGAGTACTGCATTCAGCTCTGGGTTTCTCAACATAAGAGGGACGTGGGACTACTGGACCAAGTTCAGAGGAGGGCTATGATGATGATTAGCAGGCTGGAACACCTCTCCTGTGAAGACAGGCTGAGCTGGGTTTATTCAGGCTGGAGAAGAGAAGGCTCTGGAGAGACCTTATAGCATCCTTCCGGTACCTAAAGGGGACCCACAAGAAATACGNCATGGCAGGGGGTTGGTACTAGATGATCTTTCAGATCTGTTCTTACCCAAAACTTTCTGTGACTCTATGAAATCAGGACAACTGAAAATGTATCTTCTAGATAGATTTTTATAAGATAAAAATAAATACAGCTTCCTGTATGAATTCAAAAAATAAAGACATGAATTTATTTCAGTATTTTTTTTTGTTTCGTTGTACTGTAGAATTAAAATTTTATGTAGAAAGGGACTAAGCTTTAACATTTCCAGATTTTAAGGAAAAGCTACATCTAGAATAGATGCTAGTGAATACATCTACGACAATTCGTGTTTGTAACATTCATGCTTTTACAGCCATGCCCTAGATTCTAGAAGTAGTTGTCTAGTTAAAAGAATTGGCATATGTAACAGAATGACAGTTCAGAACACATGTAAATACGAATACTTGCAGCCTTACCTTTACTACCATTGCATTACATTGTGCAAAAAAGGTATTATTGTGGGATTCCAGTGGTCTATACTCTCTCTTTCTCCTGCACTGTAGTGTTAGCATTGATAAAAGCAACTGGAATTATGTGTACAATTCTTCCTTTGAACCAGCTTCTTTTCTGAAAATGATTCGTATAGGATGCTTGCTGCCATCTCAACAGTCATGCTGTTAAAATGTTTGTCTTGAAATAGAGTCAAGCTCAGCCTTTTAAAAGGACCGCTTTATTTAGTAACATGCTCTTTTTTCTTTTCTTTTGCAAACCATTCCTTCACTTACTCTGTGAAACCCATTCCATTTTCTAAGTTTATATATATATTAAATGCTACTCTCATCTCAAAGACATATACTGTCAATGGCCACGGTTTACCGCACATCAAGCAAGCATCAAATGCCCATACACAAGGTCATGTTCTCTTGCTTTAGAGGAGGTAGTGCAGATGTACAGAAATGAGATGTACCAAATGGTCGTGGCCCCAGGCAATATGGAAGAGGCCTTAGTGGACCACATCTGAAACTGCTTTAACCAGCCACAACATCTTGGGCTATAAGGAAGATATGCCCTTTTACACTGGCTAGGGATTCACTTCAGAATGAGATGCGGTTGGGGTTTCTGTTTAAAGTGGGTCATTTATCCATCCATAATATGTATAGCTGTATCAACAACAGGTAATTAATATTTACAAAATGATGAGGATGCTTAGAGGATTACCTTTCTATTTAATCAGTTTTGTTGTTTTGTTTGTCTCAGATGACTTGTTAGTTTACAGACAGGCATGTAACACTGGACTTTGTCTCTCTCCTCAATATCTCTGCACCATGCAATGCAGTGCCATGCACGGATATCTGACCTAGCTGTGAGCAAGGTTTCTTAGGTGCTGGCAGCAGCACGACCATATTCTAATGCATGATCTGAGCTTCTTCTGAGTGGAAAATTTGCCCCTTGGGATTGCTCCACTGAGTCACCAATATGTCTCCTGGGACTGAGGCTAATTGCTGTATAGCTCTGTCATACTTTTGACCTATGCTCATATCAGGTACTGTAAAATTATGAGAAGCATCTGCTTATTCTTTGTATGTCTTAGATTCAGTAAGAGAAGCTTATGTCACTGAAGTTTTAGATTATAATGAAATAGTAGAAAAAATATTTTTTAAAATTAGAAACATCAACTGCCTTCTCTTTGTGTGTGTGTGTGTCTCATAGCAGTAGTGACCCTACTGCTGGTGAAATTTCAGACTGGCATTAATTTAATAAAACAATTTGTGGAGAACATCTGGCCTCTTCTTGTCTGTTGCAACCATTCTGACCCAAGAGCATTGCCCTGGTGGGTAGTAAACAAGTATAAGGGAAAATAAAGCATACCATCTGCCTCCATTTGTGTTTGCCCTTAATATGTTTTCATGTTATTTAGTCACTAAGCAGAGTCAAGAGCTTCAGCATGGTCAAAAACATATAGCAAGATAGATCTGACTTACGGCACAGTCTCCATAGACACAGTCCTACAAACTGCAGAGTAGCCTTGATACACCAAGCAGCATGGTCTCAATGAAAATACTATATCACAGCCTTCAGTCTGGTTGGGAACTTGGAGGCTTGTTTTGAATAACTCTATGCCATCACGAAAATGGAAGAGATATCCAGTGGGATTCTGTAAGGTTGCTCTGACTCTGCTGTCATTCAGTGGTTTTGTTAATGCTGAGATGCTAATAGAGAGTGCAAAGAGCCAGGAAGGGTCTAATGGTGTGTTAGCTGAAAGGTTTTTGAAATTACATCATGTGGATAAATTGGACAAATAGTCTGAGAAAGATAACTTAGCATTTCACATGGATAAATGTTGAGTCCTGGCTTTGTCAGGGATAAATGATTGTGCAGCTCTAGGACATAGTATTGTCACTGTCACTGCCTGTGGGTTCAGGGGGCTCTGGATCATAAACTAAATGTGAGGCAGCAGTGTTATCTTGCAAGGCGAATATACAACGAAGAATAATTTGAGATAAGCAATATATCCTTGTCCTGTGAAAAATGTGTAAAGCATTAGTCTAGCCTCACTCTGAGGGAGACTTGGACCAGCTGAAAGCATTTCGATAACTCCTAGACATCCAGAAAATATTCCCTACAGAAAAAACTTAAAGATTCAAGATTGTTTAAACTAAAGCAGAAATGGTAGAGGAAGTGTATGTGAAAGAAGTCTCAATTTTGTAAGAGAAATAGTAGAATTTTGTTGCAGCAATGAAGACTCAGACAAAGTGCTAGGAAAAACTTCACAACTAGAAAGAAGACCAGCCTCTGTATAGGCTCTCTGCGGAGATTAACAATGCTTTTTCTGTGCAAGTCTTCACAAACAGAACAGACAAGTAAATGCTGAGACATACATCTATATGGCTGGTCTTACCTTGCTCATATGAATGAACAAAAAAACCTCTTCTAGGGATCCTCCTAGCTTAACATTGCTGGATATTGACAGCAAATTAGCCTTTACATATAAATCAAGAATGGGTCCTTTATTAAGCAAACATAGATGTTAGAGTAAATATAAAGGCACAAAGAGCTGTACCAGTCCTTTTATTTCTTTGCTTTCCCTCTATTAACTGTTTTACTGTTAAGGTACTAGTTTACTAAAATATAATTTTACTATTACTAAACTGTTCTGTATCAGATTGTAAATATCTTACAACCCTGGTACTTGGCCATCAGCTTACTACATTTGTGTTCATCATGACCTGTAAGAGAATTATTCTTCCCAGAAAAATAAGACTGAAAGATCATGCTTTAAACTAATACAAAGCAGAGTCAGAGTAATCTTGGTAGTAAATTTTAGGTGCTTGAAAATTATCAAAGAGAAGCAGTGACCCTTTTGTGAGTTTGGAAAAAAAGTTAAGACAAGACTTTAATGTATACATTGCTTCGATGAGTATTTTACAATAAAATCATGACACTGATTATAAAATAATGCAACTTTATAATCTGACTATCAATGAAATAAATATTTACATATGAAAATGGATCAGCCACACTTGGGTATTTAGCATTAATAAAAAAATACAGCCTTATTTTATTCTACCTGAGAATTTTGAAAACTTCAGGATGCCAGGAACATGACAATTTGTTTAGATGTCTCCTCTTTCTGGTATGAGCATAGTGACTCTGCAGCTTTTGCTGAAATGCACCTTGACACACTCATGAATAATTCCCTTGCAGGAAGTGAACTATGAGTTCTGTGGCTGGAAAAGATTGTATGTATTCAATTATGCAGTTGAAATACCTCCTCAATAGCTTGGGAAGGCTCACCAGCCCTGGAACAGCTAACTTTATTAAATCAGTCTTTATGTATTTGTGTGGGTGGGTCAAATAATGCACTGATGTGCTATGTGGAGTGTAAATGGCAACAATAAGCTGAAGAATATCTAGGCTGTCTAAATTCCTCAAAATACATTCTTGACTTGGAAAACTCACCAAGTTATAGAATAATTCTGATGCATGTTCAAAATCATACAAGTTGGATTTTTTTTTAATTATTACTTTTTTTTTTCACCTGCAGCTACATTTACTCTGATTACTTCAGTAAATATATCAAATTTTATTTTTCCTTAAAGTGACTTGATTTTTAATAGAACTAAAAATTGTATTTATTTGCAAGCCTGTAGCACACATCTGAGTCAGAAGATGCTGCTAGGAATATTGTTGTTGTTAAATAAAGTGCTTTGGATACTTCTTTATGCCCCTCAGTTATTATGATCCTATTTAGCTTTTCTCTAAAAAGATAAATGATTCAATTTAGTTTGGCTCAATATTATAGTGATAGCACGCCATATGTTTAAAGGAGACTTATAAAACACGTCTGACAAACTCACTGGTTTGATCAGTGGTTTTGGAAAGCAATATAACTCAAATAAATTGGATTAATGCAGCGATAGCATTTTTAGAGTTGTAACTTTACCTATTAATTTTCCCTATGAAAAAGATTTATTGAAGTATTTCATTTTTCACATTATCTTTTACAAATATTTAATTCATTAAAAGACAAACAAAATGTTAATTCATAGTGTTAGATCAAGGCTAACTTGCACATGGATTTTTTTTGTCTTAGCTAAACTGACGCAATGTTGACTGTAGTCACAACTACATAGACAAAGATGGCAGATTGTAAAACAATTTATGCTTTTGATAAATATATTATCATATGAATTTATAATATAATTTTCAATAGCTTTGTATTTTGTATAGAGAATGATTCTTACAGACAAAACATCTTATAAAGTCCAGGATGTTCAGAGGGGTGTTTGCAACCAACATGAAGTCTAAGCTTATCATTATGTTTCTTTGGAGAAAGGGCCATTTTTGCAACACTTCTAAAACGTGTTGATCAGGAATTGATGTGTTGCTACTCTGACATTTATTTCATTCCACTTCAGAGTGAAAAATAAAAATACTGAAGATCTCGCAGAAAATATTTATTTGCAGTTATCAAAATGACGGACTTTGGATTACAAAATTATATTTATTGAATCTATTTTATTTAATTAATTATAGAATTTCAAAAACTTTGCTGATGACCTCTCTCCTCTTTCCAGCCTTTATTGCAGGTGTACAGCTCCGGATAATGTTCCTGGGGACACAAGGTGTGCACAGAGCTTTAGGAAGAGGGGGTGCTGAAGTGAGTCCTGTCATTCTTAGTGACTTTCCAACTTCTGAAAAACAAGAAACAAATCCCTCAAATACAGCAATCCTGAATACATTGTTCATTTGCAATATTTTTGGTGGTAGCAGGAAAAACGAAAATATTTTTCCATTTGACAACACTTCATATCAATTGCTTTGAGACCTATCTCTGAAAGAAAAGCATCTGGAGTTTTAATTTTGCTGTTATACAACTTCAGGTCTTCAGCCATATTACTCCAAGGCTGCTGAAAGCAATATTTCATAACAATAAAACCAGTTCAAAACATATTATTAAAATTAATTTTAATCAACAAAATTTAAGCAGAAGTAAAGACACGGATATTTTATTTCATTCCCGCTTCTATGATTTTGCTGTCAAGTACCAAACAATAATTTAACTAAAGCAGGTGACTTTTTGAGCTCTGATGGCTTCCTCTATTTTTAAGTACAGTATGGTACAGAAACTGTTCATTTCACTGAAAAAAATTGCAAGAGAAAACTTTACCTTGGCCTAGAGACATCAATTTTGAAGATGTGATTTGCATCTATGTGTTCATTTTAATATAGATTTATGAGAGAAATTCATGTTCAACTGAAGAATATGTGGTCCATTCTGCAAAGACTTTTTTGTACCTAATTTCTGGGCTTCCTAGAAGTTTTACATGTAGTTCCAGTGAGGAACAATAGGTTATCTCAGCTGCAGCTGAAAAAATTCTACGTATAAGTTCCGTGTTCTGTTTATATTTTAGTTTTCTTCAGTCGGCCCATCCAGTGAATTTTCGCTGGAAACTCAAGATAAAGGTCATCTCACTTGACTGTAGTTAAGTAAAAGTCAGGTGCCTGTTCTAAGTTCACAGCATTTAAGCACTCTTGTAGTCAACAGAGACAAACAGTTTCAGCAGCACTTCATTCACTTGTTAAATGGACACATAAAACTGTTGGAATTATCATGCAGTGTGGATTTGGGATGGCAGGAGTCAAGTGAGATGAATCCCACTACTTTTGTTCTATATTGTTTATGTTGTACATTTCGTACATTTATTTTAAAACCAATTTTGTTCTTGTGTCCTTGTGTTGTTACTACCGATAGCACCAACTTTGTTCTGTTACATTAGATAATCTGATTCCCATTGCTAAAACAAAACTCAGACTATACTGATGAATTCTGTCGGAATATCTGTTGGAATTCGTAGACCTTTCATCATTAGTGATGGATGAGAGCTCTCCATGTCTGGTACTTCTAAGGAGTGGTGAACTTTCAGAAATAGGACTCATAAAAGAAATTATCTCTGTGAAACATATCTCAGTTGTTTAATTAGCATTTCATTTCAGTATTTCTACTCATTTGAGAGAGACGTAGCCATGTGAAAAAAGTTTGTCACAGTTAAAATGTTTCATGGTAGTGTCATAAAAAATATTGATCTGGAACTTCACTTTTTTGTTATGGATTTGATGGTAATACAAGTATTTTACTGCTATATTTGTGCTCACAACAATAGACTCATTCTTGTACAAGTGCTGAAACTGTTTCTGTGTTTACTGAACTCCTTGCTTGATGCTTTGCAATGGGCATTTGTGAACAGAGGTTCCAGTTACTTTCTAGAGAAAATAATGTTATATTAGTGACAAAGTTGGGATGGAATAGGAAAATTCAGTCTGTAAATAATGGCTTCAAGACTGGTCCTACAGACAGGGCTTTGAATTCTTTGATAATGGCTGGTTTTGTAAGACAGCAGTCCAGACATTGATAGGCAGGAAAGGTTTATCTCACAGGGGCAAAAGGATACTGAGACAGGAGTTAGCAGGGCCATCTGGAGAGCTTTAAACTACACTGGAAGGGTGATGGGGTTGTAGCTGGGCTTGCCCCAGTGGGGCAGCACTCTAGGATTGATGAAGATTGAGTGGCCTCCTATAACCCTAGGCTGAAATCGGTGTGTTCAGCTCGTTCCCTGAAATGCCTGTACAGCAACGCGCACAGCATGGCGAATAAGCAGGAGTTAGAATCCTGTGTTCTATCNACTCTCTGGCTTCTTTCCTTCAGCCAGTTCGCAGTCTACCTCACTACCTGATCGTCCAGCCCACACTTCCTCTAGTATTGGAGACATAGAAAGACAGGCCAGCCAGGTGTGGTGGTGGGGTTGCTCTTCACGTGAGAGAGCAGCTGCAATGTACTGAGTACTGTCCAGG
>VWYH01001684.1:0-41661 GCA_013399365.1 Pampusana beccarii | reverse complement strand
TCCAATCTCTAACGTTCTGTAATTCTGTGGAGGGAACTGAGATGGAGATTCGCAGAAATCTTGTTAAGGGGCTTGGTAGAAATATTCTCTCTCTTCTGTTTTTGAACAAAATACTGAGATTTTCAGAATACGCCCATCGTTTCATTACTGGCTGTTTAGAAACAACAATCCTGTTGCAGGATATTCCTTTATGTTCTTGACACCACTACAGGGGAAAAAAAAAAAATCTTTACTCCTTTTAAAACTACCAGTTATTTACTTTAGAGACTACTTGGACCTACTCCAGCACTTTTATGTAATAACCTTTATCCTGGCCTACCATCATCTGCACCA
Organism: Pampusana beccarii; assembly: GCA_013399365.1. NCBI lineage: Eukaryota > Metazoa > Chordata > Aves > Columbiformes > Columbidae > Pampusana > Pampusana beccarii. The sequence continues at coordinate 41,328 of VWYH01001684.1, read as the reverse complement.
TCATCTCCTAATGTAGAGAAGGCGTCTAAATTATATTAGATGCCTTTTCAATTGATGTGAGCCTGTAAAGCCTATGACTGAAAGCCCACATGAATTAGAATGGGTAGAGGTGGTATCACTTACTGCATGGATTCAGGATATCTTTTGCAAAAGGTGGGGATGATAGCTACAGAAGTAATTCCACAGTTTGTGTTAGGAGTGACAGGGTGTTACTGCAAGCAGTTTACTTATGGGACACTTTGAAAGTAGCATATGTAAGGGTTTGTGGAAGAAGATTGTCTGCTCCTTTGAGGGTATCTGGTAAAGGTCCTTTTCAGTGTAACAAGGGATGAAAACAAAAGGAGGAAGACAGAAACAAGAACATACAGGGACCCAAACCTGACAGATAAATGATGAAGGAGGCAGGGATCAGGATCAAGCCTGGTCAGTCACACTCATTGGAGAGAGTGTGAGAGAGAGAGGGACAGAGGGTTTTTATTTCACTGGGGTTAGCTGATAAGGAATCCTGACAATTTGGAAAATAAAGACAAAATAGGAAACCCAGAAACAAAACATGTGGAGACACAGATTTGCCAAAACAAACTTGCAGACAATGACAAGAAACAAACCTCACGACTCGTACTAATTGATGGGCTATCAAGAGGCTACCAGAAGAGGAGGGAACATGGCCATCTCTGGTCGTGTTTCATCTGAGTTCTGTATCTCGGTGTTGCTGAAGGCAGTGACTTGTCTGTGTCAGTCTGTGTGACCGGCGTGCCAGTGTACCCTGTGTGTTTGTCTCTGGGCTAAGTGTGTAACTTTGTGACTAGTTGAATCTGCACCCAGGAAAGCATCAGCCACATCCTGCAGCCTGGATAGGGGCTCAAACAAATGGGCAGGGGGAACACTGGGCTGGAGCAGCTGGGGCAGACAGCTGCACTTCTTGACACTACAGATATTGAAATAAGGAAAACTATTTTTAATCTAATTCTATCCATTAACCTGATCCTTCTAGAGTAAAAATGAAAAGCTGAAGAAAACTGAAGTCTGATACAAGCTTTGTAAAAATATAGAAAAACATACATATTTTTCACACTTCCTTTAGCTTATTAAGCTTTGTTAACATTAATGCTCAGTGAACGTACTTATTTGCCCATTTAAATCACTGATACATTACTGATGATGGTATTTAGCTGCTTACATTTTGTCAAGCAAAAATGTCAGCTTTTCTTTTAGAATGAACACTGTTTTTCTCAATATTTAGCAGGGACTTTTGAGGTGAATCATTTAGTGAATGTGTTGTCTTGCCTTAGTACTGGATCGATATAAACATTAGAAACCTTCTACTTCTCTCAATCTGATGTCAATGAAGCTACTTCTCCATGTTTGCAATTTATTTAATCTTGGTTTTATTACTTTTATGACTATTAGTTTTATGTTTAGACCTGCATGAATTGAAATGCAGAACATTGTTTCTCATTTTTAAAAGGACTTCGTGTCCTATCAGTCCTGATCTGAATAAAATCTGTCAAACAGGGCATTTGTCTCTATGGAAAATAATTTTAATAAGTAGTTTCCTCTGTAAAAATAAATTCCTCTTTAGCAAAGATTTTGCATTATTCAATTTGCCTGAGTCTAAGAAGATTGTGCTTTGAATGGGAGAGAAGTTTTGATCTAGATGTGTGGAGCCTAGAAACAACCGCAAAACTGTATTCTTAAACAACATCTTGCAAACCTGATGTGAAAGATGAAGGGATAGCATTTTTTGTTTTCTCACGTTTTCTGGTACATTGAGTTTGTAATACTGCAAATGCCTTTTATGTGCTTGTGCATATGTACATATGTATGTTTCATTGTGGTTTATTGTGTGTTTGTATGCATGGTGTGCATTTCCTCCACCCTTCCCTTCCCTGCCCTGCCCTTCTCTTTCCCCTGCCCTTCTCCCTTTCTCTTGACTGTGGTTGCTAGAATCTCTGAAATTTGGCATTAAGCATTTTTTTTTCTTTGGTGTGTTAAGTCCATGATGCTAATAATCATCCACATCTGTTTTTATAAATGGTTGTGTTTGATATAAAATGTATCCCTAAATATAACAAGTACTTTTTTCACAGAGAAAAATCTCAATTCATGGAAAAAAGTTATCACTGAAGTTGTTTTGTTGTATTATGCTTGAAAGGAACATGACTAAATAAAGACAACTTTTCAGACTTTTCGTTTATTCCAATTGATCCTCTAAGAAAAAAGAAAACATATGTATATCCCTCAATACCTATTTGGATTGTGGGTGAGAAGAAAGCAAATAGCAGTGCAACCTGAAAGCACTTTTTTATATTACTGACAAAAATATCAGTTAAAATTTAATAAAAAGAATTGTTCAACACTTTTCACAGAAAATTGTTTATATTTTTTAGTGACTCTACATAAAAGGTTTCATTGCTAATGGTGACTGTAGAGCAATTAAATGTTTTACTTAAAGTAGAGGTGTTTCAGCTATGCTGACACAAACTTTCCCATCACAAGAACATTAGACATAGGTAATACTGCAGAAAATGTTCTGAAAACATTCGTAGAATATATATAGAGACATTAAAAAATTACATACAATAAATATTGAAAATCTGTCTGATTTTAAGTGCCTTATAAACTTCAGCCAAGGAATATGACTTCGTACTGAAAAAAAAGTCGAAAACCAAAAGAACCCCAAAACACCTCGGGAGTGGATGCTACTTTCTGTGAGTGTTTTTGGATGATCTTATCATAGCTAAGATAGGCAGCCACATCGTAGATCTTAGAAAAAAATTTCAAGCTTTAGATTACACACGTAGGAAAGAAAACCCTATATCTGGAAGTGATGTGTCAGTTGACTTCAGATGTGCTCAGTGTCCTGGTTTTACTTAAAACAGGACTAATTTTCTTTTAGTGAAATTTCCTTTCAGCTAAGTTCTTCCAAGTAACTGCATTTTTCTGAAGTTGACTGCATGGGTTTTGGACAGTGTTTGTTCTGGAGCTGATAATGTTAGGAGTAATATGCAGAAAAGGCCCAGGTTTCTCCTTATTGCTATGGCAGCCCATGTTGCTGATACATTTTGTATACCTCATAAGTGAGAGGGGCGTACTCACAGGGAGGGGTGGACAGAACTGGTGACGAAAATTGACCAACTAGGTATTCCGTGCCATCCACATCATACACCATATAAAACTAGGAGATCATGAGGGTCTTGTTTTCTTTGTCCATGGCTGGCATCTGAAGAGGATACTGCCAGTTCTGCCAGCGATCCTAGGCCTTGGTTCCAGGCCATGCACCCCTGAATCCAACTCCAGTCTACTGCTGAGGCCAGCCCACGTTGCTGATACATTTTGTATACCTCATAAGTGAGAGGGGCGTACTCACAGGGAGGGGTGGACAGAACTGGTGACGAAAATTGACCAACTAGGTATTCCGTGCCATCCACATCATACACCATATAAAACTAGGAGATCATGAGGGTCTTGTTTTCTTTGTCCATGGCTGGCATCTGAAGAGGATACTGCCAGTTCTGCCAGCGATCCTAGGCCTTGGTTCCAGGCCATGCACCCCTGAATCCAACTCCAGTCTACTGCTGAGGCCAGCCCACGACTTCCAGGTGACTGCCCTGCAGCCTCTAGCGTGATGCCACCTCTGCCACAGGCTACTACTGTGCTGCAGTAGGAAATTCCATATTGGTTTTGTACATTTTGCATTATTTTTCTCTCATTATTAGTAATATTAGTACAGCATTTTTAACTTTCCAGGTTGTAAAGGTGTCTCACTTTTTCTCCTATTCCCTTTCCTTAGTGGAGAGGGCAGGGGATTAACAGAGACCATCTGCCAGACTTTATTATTGCCCTGCAATAAACAGTGACACTCAGGTACATCACAACTCTGGCTGTGGGCACACCCTGATGCACGCATAATCAGGCTAAACCAGGTCTCCAGAGCTGTTCACCCACGAGGCGTGCACCATGGAGGCATGAGTGTACCACCAAGCAGGTTAGGGGGGACCAAGGAAGGACAAGGCTGCTTATCAGGCTCCTATATGACAAATTGTCACCAGATCAGGTTTACGGCAAGGCAGGGACAGAATTCAAGCTGACTTTACTTTTTAATAGTAAAGCATGCAACAATACAAGGATAGTCCAGATAAAGACAGCAGTAGGCAAAAATCATGACCATATGAAGTGAAGTTGACCCAAAAATGCCAAGAACTTGTCGATCTTCACAACTCCATAGAAAATATAGATTTTGGGGAGATGGGTTTCACTCAGCATGGTAGATCCTGTGTATTTCAGTGCTCATCAAGAAGAGTATGTAGCAAAAAGTGGAATTTGATTTAAATATTGCCTTTTTTCAGATTGGTTATTAGCTGGCATATATTATTCAGGAGATATTTTTAAGCATATTTAGGATGAAAATTCGATATGAAAATGAACTACACCATTAAGGTTTCTGCTGTTTCAAAAAGCACAAGAATCTCCTATTTGAAGCATTATCAGTATTGCTCTCACCGTGAAATTCTAGTCACTAGCCTGGTAATTCGTATCACTTCCTGTCTGTATACGTGTGATTGCAGGCTGCTGAATTCAGATACATCTTTTCTTGAGGTCTGTAAAATTATTTTTTTCATACTGCAATAGATCCTAGTGACTTTCACTTCAGTGTTAGTTTCCCTGGGATTAATTTTTTGACCATCAGTTGTTGTCAATTCAACTAACTTTAAGTTCAATTATTGAGAGGGATGGGGGTTTTTTTTGGGTATATTGTGCCTCAGCTGTGCACTACTATGTGGGGTTAGTATCACGCAGGCCTTACCTTAAGTGTTGACAAATATAGGGGGAGACGGAAGTAAACCAGAATCAAGGGCATAGAACTAAATGGATAATAAACTTTGCCATACCTAAGTAACCGCCTAACAGCTGCAGTTTTCTCTGTCACTTCCTCCTATAGGACTGTTGCAGGGAACTCTAGGGAATTTTGAAACTTGCTGTATTCACAAAGCAAAAAGTAAATTAAAATTTGAGATCTATAAAGCAAAAATATAAGTTTACATTTTTACAACCTTATTCAAAATTAAATTACTGGAAACTTAGTACCCCTCCAATTATGCAGTAATTTTTAAAACAGAGGCTATCATGGAAGAAGAGCACAGGGTAAGCAGTTAGGGTGCTCAGGATTTAAAACGCTGGCTCCAACATTGAGTTTTATAGGATTTTTGTAAATTAATTGTCCATATTTTGCTGTGTAAAGTAATTATAATAACATCATAGGAAGGATGGTAGGGCTAACTAATATATTTGTAATACACTCTGAATACTAATTTGTGATATATGACTTAGTTTTATCACTAAAATGACTATTTTTCTTTTTCAATATTTAGCCCTATCACCATCAAGCTCTCCCTTCTTGTGAGGAGAATTTGTCCTGATGGGAAAAATGCAAAGAAGAATGTCAAAAGGTGACTTTGAAAGTTAAACTTTCATTATTTTAAAAATTATTAAGTTATTGGTAGAAGAGGCAGAATTAAAATGAAACTATAACAAATAGAACAGTTATAGAAAACAACTGGATGTCAAGAAACATCAGAAATTCTTTTTTGCTTCATGGTGGCTTGCTTTCAATATCTGTGTGTCTAGCTTTCTGGGGAAAAAAATAATATTTGGAGAATTTATACTTGTTTTGTGCTAAGTAGAGTTTATTTCTAGTAAGCACACACAAAAAAAGTTTGCCTAAATTGGGGAGGGTAAGAGGAGTGGTTTTGTATGTCTAAACCAAAATAGTTAATTTTTTTATTTTCTTTCTTTTTTAATTTTTTTTTCTTTTTTTATTCTTGAATATTTTAAGGTCAAATCTATCAAATTTAAGAATGCTTATGTTTGGCATCTCACTGAGGAACACATGGAACTTTGCAGAATTTCATCTGTTGTAAAATGCTCTACATGCTGAAAAATAAACTTGATTTTCAGGAGTAACAAATTAGTAAAAGAAGGAGTATACCTGTGGGCTAAAGATTCTGAACTGCCAAAGCAAGGCTATGAGTATATTTTGACTCCAGGTGTGTGGGGTGGGATGGGATAAGATGGTGCAACTATAATTGAATTGACCTAAAGATGTTGCAATTACATTTATTTAAACCTTATTGTAGTTATTATTTGAAAGTAAAGGCTTGATTTTGATACAATATTTCTTGATGATAAGTATGCTGCAGTGAACTACAGCAATTTCATTAAGGGGAGAGAGACTTCTGGAAAAGACAAGTATTGTACACCTTACACATATCAACATAAACATGTTTAGCCAGTTCAGCTCTCATATTTCCATAATCATATGACAGACAGTATTTGAAATGCAAACCAAGGGAATGTGTGAATGCCAGCTTCATTCTGAGTTTGATAGAGGAAAGGATCTGCTAAACAGATTTGGGCAAGAGCAAAGTCATGGAAGAGGAGTAGAAAATGTGACAGAGACGTGAAGTGAGGGAAAAATGACGTAAGAAGAGGGTAGGTGTCAAATCCTAATCAGCATAGTAAAGGTGACTTTGCTTCATTTCATGATTCCTGATCAGCTCTGTTGTAAACCTGATTCAGAAGCAAGATTTTGCTGAAAGGAAGAGAGTGGGTATCAACTATGTAAAGGATAATTTGTATTTATGAAAAGTTAGAGTAAAAGGATTAAAAGTGTCGAGTAGCTGCTGTAGTTGAGTAGGAATTTGTTTTCTTTTGCTAAAATTCTTTGTGTCAAAACAGGCAACTGACACTAAACAGTACTCAGTGTTATTGAAAATCCACAGACGATTCTGTGAAATGGCAACTCCTCATCCCCTGTTTAATTCAAAGATTTCACCCAAATGTATCTTTACAAATAAGTTATAATACGTAAGCAATAGGGCATTAAGATGAGGTGTTACATATATTTCTATTATTTTACCAGCAAGGTGCCATGTTTGTTAACTGAGTGTGTATCTGTCTTGTAATTACTGCTTAAGGTATGGCTGCTGTTTACAGGCATCTAATAGAGATTTACAGGAAAGTTATTGAAGTAGCATCTAAAGGAAGCAAAAGCTATCCAAGCTATTTCTTTCTTAAAATTCTGAATCACTGTTATTTTGTTGCTTAGCAAGTCACTTGATTAATAGATTCATACACCTTTGCTTAAAGAATTTAATAAGTTTTGCAAATGTAATTTCATATTTGATCTGGTTTTGTCAGTGATATGTTCTTGTTGATAACACAAAAATAATATTTTACTCTGTTGCTGGATGAAATGACAACTTTGTCTTTTAACAACCTCATAATCACTGTCTGAATAGAGCTCTAGACCCTGGGCTTAGCAACCTGTGATAGTGTTGTTTAACAGTGTTGTACAACACATTGATTATGAAACAGCACAAGCCAAGGCTGCTTAACCTTGAAACCTCCTCAGTCCTATGTTGTGAAGCTGTATTGTAAATCTTAAAGGATTTGTGAGAAGGAAAACTGTGTTTCCTTGAGAGCTAGATGAATACTTAATGTAGAAAAAATGTTCTATGGAGAAGCATATTGGGTGTGTGAAAGATAATTTCTGTTAGACATTATGAACAGAAAGCTGAAATACATTCTATGTTTTTTAAGAAAGAATTTACAAGATCTAAGTGAGGCTAAAATAAGAAAGATAATATTGACTACTTGACAATTTTGACTGTCTAACCTGAAAATGGAGTTGTTTGGGTTTTTTTCTCTCCAGCAAATGACAATTGATCTTACAGGTAAATGCAAATACATTGACTTCAGTGGTGAATTCTGTTTTTGATCTTCATGGGATATGCCTCCCAGATCCTCATAATTTTATCTTCACATTAAAGCAAATCTTAGTTTGATGGATAGTATCTAACCTAATAATTTGCTACGAAATTAAGGTTAAAAAATAAAGATTAGTTTATCACCTGCATAATAATATTCATTGTAGCTGCTTTTGTTACAGTGTTTCCGTAACTGTGCCTGCCACTAGCTGATACTCACAATACTCCATTAACAAGAGCTAAGGATAGTGGCACATCTGTAGTCACCCACTCAGTTAAATTTGAAGTCCCAGTCCTACTAGCGGGGAACAGCTCTCATTTGTGTCACAGTTTCATTTGGTTCTAACGAGTTTTCCCAGCCTTCCCTTCACACCAAAATGCAAAAAAGGGATTTGCAGAAATTTCGACTGGTAGAAATTTTCTGTCATTTCTACTAGCAGAAAATATCCTGTGCCTGCAGGAAAATATTTATTGGCTATTTCTAGACTATTTAAACTACAGCTGCAGTCATAAACATCCAGATCTGTTATATACTAAATATGTTGCTAATTTCCAGGGGAAAAAAAAAAAAAAAAAGAGCTAGATAATGCAAGTTCTCAAGCTACCGAAATGTCTGGAGTTCATTTGGACCATCTTAGATTTCTTAGTGGACTTTTCTGAAATGGAGACATCATAGAGGGACCCTAACTGCCAGAGATCCCATATGTATGAAGGAGCCGTAGGAAGATTACATTTGTCAATATCCCAGTCTAACAGTCAAGATTGTGTAAAACTTTATTTTCATATATTAACATTAGAGTAGCAGTTCTTCTCAGCTGGTTACCGATAGTAGCTTCAACTTCTTCCAACAGCTGCTGGTTTTTCCACATGAGCTAGCAGTTTGATCTGAGGATCAGCTGTAATTCCTGTCTCTTGACTCTGTTTTGTGGGGTGGGAAACTCTTCCAGGATGCTGGTGGTGCAATGGTCATCATTTAACAGCTCCTACCTGTCTAGCTGAAACAGACATTTAATTTCTCTTAACAAATTATTTGCAACTGGGAAGTGTGAACTGTGACTGTTGAGGTATAAGAAGATACATTCCTCTACACTGCTGAGAATATGGTTTTCCAAGGGGTGGGACAATGGTCACCACACCTGAAAATCAGAGTTCCTGTTGCTGCAGTTCTTCTCTTTGGTCCTGGGCACTCTAAGCACTTATAGCTGAGTCAGATTTCTTGGCAGTTAGGCTGTTTGGAGAATCGCGCTTTTTTTTTTTTTTTTTTTTTTTTTTTTTTTTTTTAAATATAATGATATTTGCTCTACTTCCAAACAAACTAGATTGTTTCCTGGAAACATTTTTTCTATAAATGCTAGAGGTCTATTGTGAATTATTATTGGTGTAAGTCTTCATGAAAGTAACAGATTCTGTGAAGCCAAGCACCTATGTATGAAGACCTCTAATCTCAGTGAATACTAAGAACAATTCAAACTGGTTTTTGATATAGAAATATGAGACAGTTCAGTACCTTCGCCAGTGTACAAAACTGAAGGTCAAATATATTTGACAGTGAAGAGAAACTGTCTTGTAGCAACTGTGCCTCAAAACACCCAGGACCATGTAATGAAAAGTCCATGCAAGTCATTGTTCTAGAAGAGAAAAATGTTATGTTGTTGTTGTGTAATTCTTATGTAATATGTTTTGAGAGACCAGATTCAACACTTCATTAGTTCAATTTTGTCCCATTTTAACTCTGTTGACATTAATAGAATTAAACTAGTCTCCACCTGGAATAATGTAAAAGTAAATTAGATGTTCTATTTTAATTTTTCCTCTTTGGTTTTACATTTATTTAAATTCATTTTAAATTAATCTCAAAAGCCTGCAGGGAGGAGAAGCATATTAGACACTTGATTTCTTTCACTGAAACTGTCAGCTTCAGCACAAAGCTAATCTGCAAAGAGAATGCGATGCTTAAAAACTATTCTTTACTCTTTTCCTCTTCTCTTGCAAGGTTTTTTTGTTTGCTATTTTTTTTCCATTTTATAGCACATCCATTTGAATTTGAGTATAAAAATACACAGAAAATGATTACTAAAATGTAAGCTTTTAATAAGAAGCTTTGGTATAATATCTAACATTATGGGTAGAGTTTCCGTTTATTGAAAGCATTTTGTACCCTAGCTCCAATATGTTCTTTATACATTCCCACAGCTCTTTATTGTCTGCTTTTCTTCAGCAGTTTACTCTTTGCTAGGTGCCATACTCCTGTTTCTATGAAAGGTTTGGACCTATTCAGAGAAAATTGCAATATGTGATGGTAAATTCTCAAGCAGATTGCTTTAACATAGGACTTGGGGAAGCTTGGCTCTGAATGTGAAGAAAAGGCAGTTGAAATTCTCTGGCATAAGAGAAAATATTATAAAAATAAAATCAATTATACTGAAACTTTTTAAAGCTTAAGAACTCTTTTTCCTATGCATTAAGACAGTATACCTTGCAGAACTGAAACTGAAATAATCGGGTTGTTAGTCTTGCATTTCTTTAAGTAGAGAACTATGAATTCAATATAAACATGCACATTGGAAGTGATTTACTTCAAAGATTTAGAATACAGTTATAATATTCTAGGTAAATCCATTATTTATTCACTCCCTTGGTCTGTAAAAATAAAACTGTTTGAAATAATGGGTAATGTGCTGAGAATTGGGTGGATAAATATCAAGACATGCTTGAAAGAATGTTGAACTCAAAAGTGGCTTTAAGATCTAGTTCAGAGAAAAATGCCTGAAAGCTTCTGAATGGAAAGACTTAACCTGGGAAAGGTTAAGAATGTAGCTAAAAAGGCACTGTAGCAGTAGGACCAAGATCTGGTCTTTTCAATTAAGAAGATTTGGCCTTTTGTAAAATTAGAAGGCAGATACAGCAATTGGATGAGACTTCACAACTTGCTGAAGTTCAAGAGCACCAAGGTACCGGCTTCTGTGTTTTTTATTCCCTAGACAATTTGTATAACAAAGCAAGACATGAAGGCTGCATCTTTACTTTTTATGCACATATTTTTGAGAAGTGGAACCTCTGCTTGAAGAACAGAAGCTAGCTGGGGACTTCTTAGGAGGCTGTGGTGGTCATTAAGTGCTCCATTTGTTCAGTGCACCTGTGATTGAGAATGGATGGGTAAGACAAAGAATTGAGGCTTTTTAGTCTTAGTCAGCATCTGAAAATTAGGGAGTGATTCAGGCCTATCTCTCCCTCCTGTCTCTCTTTCACTGCACAAGTTCTCTGCTGTGTCACAGGATGAATTTTGTATAAATGGATCATGTCTTGCAGAAGACTTTAGTGCTCACATCTGATGTGATCGATGTAACCCACCTGAGAACAGATGACAGGAAGGGGGTAGGTGGGACTGAAGAGGAATATTACTGACAATATGAAGGAAGGAGCTTTTTGACAGCTCAACTGCATTATACAAATACGTTACTTGAAGTCATACTTGCAATTAGAGCAGGCAATAAAAATCTAAAGCAATACTGAATAAAGCAGTCTGAGGTCTCAAGGTACATGTAAGAGTTGGCAGGATGATTCTGTATCTGTCTGAACCTTCGTTAGCCCCAGGTAGAGAGGTAGAGGTCCTAAGACCGAGGTCAGCAAACAGAGAAGACAACGACTTCTGATGGAGTCAGTGAAATCCATCCTTCTGCTGTGACAGTGGGGATGTGGCTCTTTGATGAAGAGCAAATCACACTGTTAGCTGCAAGTAAAAGATGTGGACTTCCCCAACCAGCTCTGAAGCAGGACTGCTCTCACTGAACATGCATTCTGCAGACTTTGAAAGGAATCCACTAAAAGTATCCTGGAATACAGGAAGGAGACAGCAGATTGATCCAGGACAAGCAGGAGGCCAAAACCCTCCTAACTGAACCATAATGATGGGAGCACTTACAAGTTTTTCATGTAGAAAACATACGGTCAGATCCCTTCCTGAAATCGGGATTAGGCACAGAACAGAGGGTTCCTTTAGTATAAGAAAAAGCCATAATTCTGGCAGTGTCTCTGCCAGTGCCTTTGAGATGAACAGTCTGTTATTAGAGTAAAGATTCATGTGCACATTAGAACATTTTCTGATTGCATCACAGGTAAGAGAAAAGCAGCAGCAATGCAGAAAAATCAGAACTGAATAATGGAGTCCACTAAATGAGAAATGAAGGAGAAATGAAGGGGACCACACTGATAAAATAGAATAAAAGGCCAAATGATACGAAAAATAATGATAAAATTACATTCATATTGCAAGGCATAGGATTAAATGATAAAGGTTTAGCAATGAGTTTAGAGTAAAAAAATATTTTTCATTTTATTACGTTAGTTATATTTTCTATTGAAATTTCGATTCTACTCTTTTCTCTGGTTGAGGTTTTTGCACATTGTTATAGAAATTTATTGGAGTTACTCTATTATTAGGTTCTTTGATGTTTTGTACAGCAAAATTCAAAGAAAATTCTAAGATCTGAGCAGAAGTTTTGAGACTGAAAATTGCCTGAATGAAATTGGTGAATGGTAACCATGTAACTCTAGTAACTTAAATAACTTTTATCCCTCTTCAGATAAAGTCTCTGACCATAATCAGGACATTATTGATGCAGCTTACCATTGGAAGCTACACAACTACAACTTCGTCAGCTTTCGTTATTTTAAGAGGTCTCAGGCTGTCCACAGATACAAGCTTCTCACTTTGGAGATCAAAAAGAAAATCGTATATATACACTTCCTACTGATGCTCAGGACCATTTATATAAGCTGTGTGTAGTGGTGCTCTTGAATTTTGAAGTCAAAATAATTTTTCTGTAAAATATTCTGTTTCAAGTGTGTATGAAGGAGTTAAGTGTTGGAAATCAGTCCTTTTTTCTTCTGTGACCATTAAAATCTATTAATTTTTATTTATAACATATATGAAAAAATCAAATTTTTATCCATTTCATTGTTAAACAAATAGAGCTACTGTTTGGGGTTTTTTTTCTGTAATTTTGTTCTACTTTTCAATGAAATAAATTCAGATCTTTCTATAAAACACCATTCACTTTTTAAGCCTGCATATACATCTTTTAATCTTCTATTTCTATAAACAAATTAATACTTACCATTCAGAAATTTTATGGATTTAATCATTGGAGGCATCAGAACTGTGGATTTTTTAATTTCTTTATTTTATTCAAACCTATTATCCCAATATTGTTAACAGGGATCTGTTTGCTTTTAGAGTTAATGCAACCCTCAGTGTACAAAGCCCCTTTAAACATGGAGATAATTCTAAGCCACTTTTCTGATAAGTGTCTAGTCCAGGTGTCCATTTGTTGGTACTACTTTTTCTGTTATTTTTTTCCTCACTTTTTCTTTCTAGCCTTATCTTCCTTTTCTGTTTCTCTTTTTTAGACATGAACTTCCTTAATGTATTAGTAAGTGAAAATTATTCTAGTCATATCAGCCTTTTATGTGCTTTCCCTTGTAAAAGTGATAAATAGCCATACGTCTGGGGAAAAACTGGTTTATTTTCCACCAAGCTAGTGTCATAAAAGAGGGTAACTTTTTTGAACCACTGCCTTAAATGAATTATAGTGAATGGTGACGTATCTTACAGACTATAATTGAACTCAGTATCCCCATTTATAAAATTTCTCTCTCTCTCATGTATTAACTTTCAGAAAAGTTTATTTGGACTTTGGCTCCTTCCATTCATTTTGTGTATCAACAGGCTGTTTCAGAAACTGCGATTTTATCCAGGCAGGGACAATGTTTTATTCAGCTTCAGGCTTTCGCCTTACGTGCATCAAAAAGCTACTGTTTCAGGAAGAACAACAACAAAAAAAAGCAAACAACAACAACCCAACAACAACAACAATAACAAAAAACCAAAACCAACCAAACAAAAAAAGCCCAATACTTTAGGTTATACTACTCCTTCAGGAACTCTGGTTTGTCTTGGGTAGAAGCATACAAGCATTGATACAGTCAGTGGAAAGAACTGAAGCAGTTTCAAGAAAATACGGACAATGAGGTTTGAAAGCATTTCCAGAAATGCTTAAACTCCTGCTTTCAGGAGTTCTTCAGAACTTCAAGAGTTCTGAATTAGTTATAATCTATCAGGAAAATTATTTAGTCATCAGAGGCAATATGTTTCAAAGGAAAAGGCAAGATGTTTCAAAGGAAGACAGTAACTCTGTTTAGATGGACAAATCTTTGAGTGATTGAACTATGTCTAGACTTAGGCCCAACAACAACAACAAAAAGGCAAAACAAAACCCAGTTCGGGGCATTTTGAGCACATTGAGAATGGACAAAATTAATGTGTAGATATAGTGGGAGCTGCAATGAAAAAAATGCAAAAGCAGCAAACATACATTACTAAAGTTGTAGTAATTATATATATTAATAATGTTGTGATTATCTTTCTTAATATTAAACTTTTAAATGTTACCATTTCTAATCGCTTTGATTTCTAGATTCTTTTCTTGGAAATACCCAGCTGTTGCATGTATTAGACAACCAGCATGTCTGTTCTCTTATGTTGCATGTAAGTTGGCTGTGAAAAAGTCACCTTTCTTTGATAAATCAGGCTTTAATAGGTACGCCAATACGTCTTTGTTTTGTTGCCCAGCTTTGTTAGTCCAGGGATTTCAATCTCTGAAACACTAAATGCAGCATTTAAAAAACTGTGCTCTGTTAGGTTCCATTCAGTTTTTTATTTTCTCTGATAATTTTTATTAAAAATTACTTCCAGAATAATTTCCCTCACATGGCTTCATAAAAGCAGTTATAAAACTTTGTAATACATAATTAATACTACTTAAAATGACTTTTTTTTCCAGAAGCAGGCTAAGAAATCAGAAAAATCTCAACACACAAAAGGCCCGTCCCTGCACTGACAAAGACAATGAAAAACCTCCTAACACTGGAACCAAGAAACACTGTTTTTGTACTAGTTAGTAGATACGTAACTTGGAATTTATTCCATCTGTGAATGGGGATTTTCCTACAGTAAATGTCTTTGATTGATCCTTCATTGTCCAGTAAGTAAAACTAACTCAGCCGCAAAGATTAAAGATCTCCCTTCCCCATGAAAATTCCTGATTTTGTTTGTGTTATAGGATCTCCACTGGGACACATCTGCTTTACTGTCACATTTTGTTTCAGTGAATCAACACATCAAAACTTAACAGCTTAGAGGAAGAGGAAGAAAAAAAGTGTGTTGGGTTCATCTCAGTAACAAGCTATCTCTAGTTACCCTTGGTACCTCTTCAGTCAACACAGACAGCTACTTTCCAGACTGCAGTTCAAATTTTAGAAACTTCAACAAGAAATTTTTTTTAGAAACTTTGACATTATTCTGGATGTAGCTTAATATAAGTCAAACATACAAAAGAACAGAAAGAAACGAAGCTGTGCCTTGTTTTATGTTAGGATACAAAGAACATCTCAGTCTTTCCAGTTTCTTCTACATTGGCAGGCACAATGGTTGTTGTTGGGTGTCATAAGAGATACAAAAGTGCAGGACACTATAAACCAGATTTGACGTGTTCCACCTGTTTTAATCAGAGATGTTGAGTCTGAAACTCATCACTAGTTCTATTGTCCCTGTTCGGTCCACCAGCATTACGCAATGTTCCTCCCTTCCCCTCTCCATGTGCAGGTGTTTCCAGATGAAAGAGCAACTAATATATGAAAAAAAATTGACTTGGTTTACCCATCTTTGAGGAACGCTTTCAAAGAAAAGCATGAACCACAAAAATAAGGGAAGAAATAAATTTCATTTGTGCAAAGTTGGAGCAGAAAACCAGTTAAACTGCCTTTGTGCATCTATGGTAAAGAACTAAATGTCAATACTGTTAGTTTCAGTGATCTTTATAAAAACAAGGGTTTGGGTAATATCAGAGTTACATGCTTCCATACTATAAACAACACTCACTACTCATGATATTTTATGTGATGACAATTCAATTCTGCTATTCTCATTTTATGTTCATCAGTAGTAATTATAGTGTCTTATTGTTACAAGTTTCTGAAGTTTACAAATTGTTCTGTATCTTTTATTTAATTTAAATATAAAGATTGCACTGCCAAACTTTCAAACTTGCAAGATATACCAACAATTGCCAACTGAAATGTGCCAGCCACTCAAGACTGTTGCTGCTATGCCATTTTAAAAATAATTTATTGTTGGATACATTTATATCCTTATCTGATTTATATGTTTTATGTATCCATAGTATTTATTTAAGTTGATTGGTCACTTTTTTCTTTTAAACTAATTCGTAAAACTAATAAGTATTTCTGGTCACCATAATAAAAACTTTTACTCAGTGTAAAAGCATTAAGTTGTAGATGACCACTAAAAATAAATAGTTAATTAAGGCTACCAGTGTATGTACAACATTATAGAGACTTTTAATATCATCTATTACTAAGAGATATTTTGCTGATGGTATGTATGTACTGTCATGGCAGAAAACGTAGCAACTATTAAAGGACTCTTTCACAGAGAAAGACATAAAATCTAATGATAAGAAGAAAACCAGGAACTGAAATGAGAAATCTATTCTGATTTTATCTATGTGGGGAGCTGGAAACAACTGCCCAAGATGGGGGTGGTTAACCCTTTCTTTCTGTTACCACGTCAAAAAGAGATGTCTTTCAGGAGATACTCTTTCGATGCCTTTGAGTTTTGTTTGTTTACAATGTGTAAAATTTGGATCACATTTTTACTAAATTGAGAATAGCTTCCTTGGTAAGCTTGATTCATTCAGTGCATGGATGGACTGTGGTCTCTGAATCTATGCCTTCTTAATACTTTTGTCCTCAGTGTCCTGTGAGTGGCTCTATTTTCTTCATACCACTCAAGTCTTGAAATAAGAACTATTCATTTTTTACAAGTTTTTTGATTGGTGTCAATACAGTATTTTATGTAATTAAATTGGTTTCTAAGATAAATAGATGTCTGTTTTGTAAAAAAGGCAGGATAACTATCTCCTCTATTTTACATGGATGGCAATAATGCACAGAGATCAAGACCCAAACTGTCAAAACTGTAAACTAATTTTCTGTGCCCATTCCAAGAAATCTATGGTACCCTGTTAGCATCATTAAAGACTTCTATTTTTTTAGTACAGTTACCAATGTTGCCAATGAACACTTTCACAAGTTCAGTTACATATATTCAAATATACTAGACAATACCTGAGTCCTTTCTGAAATGCTATAGAAAATAAGTCCAAATGGGGTAAAAAGTGGTCACAGTTTCTGCATGTTGTTCCAAGTCCCAACTTCAAGTTTTAAGGTTTCATCTGAGATACTTTAATACAGTCAATATGTTCCGTATAGTTAATATCACTGTATAAAGTATAAAATAGACGTGTTCAAAGGTTGCCCAGTAGAAATTGCTATTCACTTTAAACTCTCTTTATAAATCTGTGTAACACATTCTAATACTTTGTTCCTACATTTTGTTCGCAGTCCAAATGACTTGCCCCATATAGGAGACACAAAAAGTGGATAGCTGCTGCTTGTTTGATTTTTGTCTAGGAAGACCTACATCGCATTCTTCAATAATACAGATCAGCAAAATACTTAGAGGTTTGCATACATTTTTCTTGTATACTTTTTAATTACAGACATCCTGTATTTTGGAGGCATGTCACAGTGTCTTGTACCACTTCATCCATATAATATATGAGAAATGCAGTGTTTTACTTTGGATTGTCGTCTCCAATCTGTTTTTTTAAAAGTTTGTTCATTTTTGCTGTCATTAAGCACCAACTTCATCCTTAAGGAAACAAAGTCTTCCATGTAATACAAATGTCAAGCTGCTTTGCCTATTTCTTATTTTATTCATTATTAGTCATGCCATTGGAAATTGTCTTTTCAGACTTATCTGGTTTACAGCTACATTTCCTTTCCAGTTCTGTGGGCCTTTATTACATTGGCTTTTAATTCATTTCAATCGTTTCCATAAAATGTTGAGGGTTCTGCTTACATCACAGAAAATTGTCACACCTTTCTTAGTGTCTTTTGCTGTCCGGATAGATTTCTGCATGCTCAGTTTCACATACACATATATTCGTAGGACAACATTCACTATTTGAATCTATGAAAGAAAAGTTCTCATTACGCTCTGTTTTGGCACTGAAGCAGTTTTTCCTGTCTCCTGTCAATCAACACTTCTTGTCTATGAAACTGTGGTATTATGAGGTGCATTCTTCTTTATACTCTTGCCTTTCTTCTCAGACAGATTCTTTTCAAGGAGACACAGTGCATTTAGGAAGTAAACCATAGTAGTTGCAAAGTTGCAAGGTTAATTATTTCTAACTGGTACCATTTTTGAAGATGATTCCTAATTTCCCTTCTCAGCTGACATCCAGTAATGTTAGTAGTCTGTCAGGTACAACACTAGGATAGAGTATAAAGAAAAATGCTTTGTCATGACAATAGAAGAATGGTTAGCTGCAGACAAAGTTAGATTCAATTCTCTGTTGTCTTTCTGAAAGTATGAACATATTTTTTATTCTTCAAACCTGTTTTTCCTGTTTTGAGTTTCTCTGATACTATTAATAAAATAGGTTTTCTGTATTATACCAAACATGAGAACAGTTATATTTTTATTATTCCCTTCACCTTGAGGCAGAAAGGTCATCTGTACCTGAACACCTAAGAGGCATTTTATAACACCTTCCCAAACAGATCACCAGATACTGTATTATGATTTGTTGCAGTTACCTGTTGATACAAGAAATCTCAGAGGAGTGTAGCATGGTACCAAGGAGTCAAGCAAGTAATCATTAAACTACTGGGATAACATAAGTTCTTCTGACTACTTCTGTTCTTAAGATAAATAATGATCAATAATGTTGTCTTGGTTTTAAAAAAAGTGCTAAATATTTGTTGAAGTGCAAACAACAGCTTTTCTTGTCTTGGTCAAACCTATTCTTATCAAAAAAATGTCCATTATCATAAGTTTGCTGAGAAAGGAAGACTTGTGTCATTTCAATTACAACAGAGATGATGTTGTGCTATTGCCTCTAAGAGCTTCTGTTTCTCAGAGCTAAGTATTTCTATAAGCTTGAAAAGAAATGAATATTGAAGAATTTTAAAATAAATTCCAGCCACTGAAACTTGAGCATTTCTTTGTAAATTCAGTGCAGATGTACTGCATCTCTAACCATGTTTTTCTCACGACAATGGAAAATTATTATTGAAATAAGCAAGTAGAAGTTTTGGTATACTGAATAATTAGGTTATTTGGAAGAAAGATCTAGAGGTAAGAATGAACATAGTTGCAGAAAGATGAATGTACATCTGTAAACAGTATTTAAGTTCCTACTCTCACTGATAAGAATGTCAACAACATAGTAACACTCTTCAACAAAAAATGTACTTCCTTTTCTAAACATCATGTCTCAACATCCAATATTTGGGATTTGTATGTGTAACATTTTAGTTTATCCAATATATTTTGGGGCATTTTCTACAAAGATAATGTTCCTAAACACCAAATGACACTAGACCGTGTTATGAAAACTAACTTATTTTAAAACATTTGCACTGCTGTTCCTTAAATTTTAAATTGTGATGTCTTAAAAACATATTTTCCCCTCTTATTCTTTCATTTATTTCTAACATTTAAATGATATTGTCTTTATTAAAAAAATGTTTTACTAGCATTTTATTTTCTGTGTGACTTTCCATATATAATTGTTTTTTTGGTTATTGAAATAGGCTTTTTACTAGTGGAATTTGAGATATTTTTCATGGGGAAGAAAGTTTAAAAGTTTCTTATTAATAAACTAACGGGTTTGTTTTGTTTTGTTTTTTGGGGTTTTTTTTGTACATTTAGTTTTTAATGCTCCATTTTCATCATGTATATGGTGGAGCAAGATGAGGAACCGTGGTTTTTCTTCCTTCAAGATATATGAAAATGTACTTTGAATGGAAATTATCTGTTTCAAATTTGAATGAAAACAAAGCCTTAAGGCAAAAGCTTTCAACTTCAAACTTGATTCTGAAGGGAAACTCGCATCACCTCACACCCTGCTAATAAATTTGCTTACCAAAGGAGTAGTAGTTCTCATTCTTGACCATGAATTCAGTATTATTGGTATTTCTAAATTAAAAAATGAGCTGGTTAGTCTTCTGAAGTGATAGAATATAATGAGAATTTTTCTCTTCCATTCATAAGTACCTAGAGCTGCTCCAGTGCTGTAGAGAACTCATTGAGAAAACTTGAAAAGAAAAATGCCCATGAAAGGATTCTATGCAGAAATTATAAGATAGAAGTCAGATTTAAGACAGTGGAAGTGTGACAGGCCGTCTGTTCTACTATCTGGCTGACACTAAAGGCATCCTACTACATAATTTTTGGAGTGTTTTCCTAGCTTGACTGTTTTTATTATCATTCCTATTTCTAAGGGACAAAGAAGAAAGCTTTTAAATATATAAGACCATAAAGCTGCTTGTATTTGCTGGGGCAGAAATTTCGTCTCTCAAAATGATATTGTTAGCATGCTCCTACTGGAATCAAACATTGTGTGATCTGTATGATGTCATAAAATAAGGAAATCATAAATCTTAGGTACAGCATATGCATTACAGAGAAATTTACCATTGCCCTCATGCTGTTTGTGTCAGTGACACTGGCTGTTATTAGCTTTGCGTAGCACGGTCTCAGTTGAAACAAAAGATGCATTTACACACCAATTTTACTAATGTAATCCTTTTCAGGACAAAAATGATGTACTGAAAAACCAGCTAAGAGAACTTTTTTTCATTTGTAATGATGAATGAATACAGAAGAAATCAAATCAAGATTCTTTCTATGTTGAGTTGATGAAGGAGAGAAGAGCAGTGTTTGTAGGTTTGTACTGTCGGTTACATGACAAAAAGACAGTCCAGGATTTTCCTGCAGTATTACTAAATTGGTAACTATATTTGTTCTTGTATGAACCCTTTTATACAACCCAACATATCCAGTTCCACTATTTTTTACTGAAAAATCAACATCTTACAAGAATAAATGTAAAAAAAATCATAAAAATAAGTTGTCGATGGTAGTGACATAGTAAGTGTTTCTGTGCTTGTTATATGCAATGATAAAACCACATCAGCAATATTTGAGCTATAAGACTCATGGTACATTACCAAATTATTTAGAACTCTGTAGACGTCTCTCTGGTATAAGTCACATTTTCATATCTGAGTTATGGGTGTGTAAGTCTGTACAAGAAAGTTGAGTGCATTTCATTTAGGAGTGCAGAGGTTAGTAGTAGGTTACTACATTGCATTACCAGACAAATTCATTATGGAAAAGTATTTGAAAGTGCATGGACTTGTTAGTAATGATGTAATTTTCTCTCCCTAGTATATGTGTCTAACATCATTTAAATGGCCCAGAATATCCAACATCAGAAGGATCATCCAGATGGACAGCAGTCTTCAGTAGGTACTATGCCTTGTATACCATAAGGTTGTCTCAAATGCCCTAATACATATAAAAATTGTACCAAGCAGTTACATTTAGGTGAACTAAACTGCATCTTAAATGACACCATGAAAATCTTGTATGAAGTGGTAAAGAAAAAATATTCACAGTTAAAGTGTCTCTGAAATATTTTTTTTCAGAATGGTTTTTCATAAAGGAATTCTTAGTTTTTTACTGACAAAATTTATTAACTTATAACTCATGTACCTATGTCTCTCCTTTTCCACCACACTGTTGAAATTCAGAGCACATTTTTGTAGGCTGGAGGGACGTATCAGAAATGAATCATTGGCTGACTGATACAATACCTCCCATAGAGTCAATAATGCAACAGGCACAATAGACAGGAGAAAGTCATAGGATAAAACGGTAACCCGGAAGCTTATAAATCGTGAAAGAGGTAATTCCTGACTCACATAATGCTCAAGATGTATTGTCTGTGTTCACTCATGTGTCAAAATGTGCCTTTTGTAGTCACAAAACTATCTTCCCCCTACACATTTTCATACTGTTGGTATAAATTCCTGAAACTCATCTGAAAATTTTCCTTCAGACTTCATGTTTAAATACACAGCTGTATGACATCCTATTCCTACGTGATATTGGTATTTACATACACAACATAAAATCCTTTTAAATTTGCAGGGTACAAAGAAATAAAACATTCCTGGTAGAACAGACCACAATAAGGTTGTTTTAGAGTTTTTTTCCCCTTTTCTGATAATTAAAACAGAAAAGACAGAAAAGATAAAAGATAATGATTGTTTCAAGTTTTTACAGAAACTGTGCAAACTCTGGAACTTGCTTTTCCAAAATTAGCAGTTTGTCCCTGGCCAAACAATATTTACATTTTTCTAATACTTAAGTATATCTCAGCTATCCTAGAAGAAAACTTTATTATTACTTTTTGCAACTATGCTGTCCCTTATCTCTGAGAAAAGACCATGATCTATTACTAACTCAAGAATACAAGCTTATTCTATTCACCTTTTCCATTGAACTTCTGAGATTAAAAAAAAAGTTTTAATCAGATATTGAGAGGTTATCGAACATTTCCTAGCTTCCAGTCATACTGTGAGAATGTGTCAGTCTATTGTTACCTCAGCCACTACAGCTGACATATATTTGGCATTCAAACTCTTTGCTTTTTATTTAGTCTACATGTACCTCTCAGTAGACAGTACAGAACAGCCAATTACTGCATCTGTTTCATCCTACAGTTTCACCACTTATTTATTTTGTACACAGATATGAAACAAAAATCTAAATGAAATTTAAAAAAAAAAAAAGAAATTTCCATCCTCTGGGTTAAATTTTGTCTCTTTATTGAATCACAGAATCTTTTAGGTTGGAAAAGATCTTTAAGATTATGTAGTCCAACAATAAATCTAACACTGCCAAGTCCATCTCTAAACCATGTCCCTAAGTGCCACATCTGCATGTCTTTTAAACACCTCCAGGGATGGTGATTCAAACACTTCCCTGGGAAGCCTGTTCCAGTGCTTGATAACTCTTTCAGTGTTAAGAAATGCATATTTCTCTAATAGCATAGAGGTGAACAGAAATCACCTCCAACTTTTTGATGTTTTTTAGTTGTATGACCTTGTAATGAGTTTTCCCAGGACAGTTTAACACAGTGAAATTTTCCTGTCTGTCAGTACTAAGGGCAGAACAACTGTCAAGAAAGTGCTTCAAGATTTTGAGGAAAATATGCAATTTCCACAACAATATTCTTGCTTACAAAAACATTTTTTCTGCTGTGTTACAGTTTAGATGAACAACGAATTTGGGTTTCAGACACTCGCTGGCTAGAAAAGGTCAAGAGAGGATGCAAGAGTTACGTAGACACAGGATTTTCTTCCTTTTTGTATAGCCTTCTGTTGCATTATGGGTACAGTTTAGAAGGAAAGCGGCATTATGTATATAATTGGAAGTTCTTCATAATCAAAATCGAGGAGGACCAAAGGATATAGGGTTAGGAAAATGGTGTATTAAAAGAGGATGAAAGGAAACAGAACAATAACCCATGGTTAGGCACCATTTATCCTAAGTTAAATTATCAGGACCTTTTATTGATCCTTTCCTCCTGCACAGAAAATAAAGGTTTGATTCTTCAAAACAAGGAGTAGAGAAGTTACAGACCTCTTAATGTAAAAGCTTCAACCCCAGACTCTTAAAATGACAGCCACTAAATAAGAGCAAAAAGCTGTCCTGAAATTTTTAAACTTAGGAAGCTTTAACTTTCATAAATGGGTTAAGCAACTTTTGCTAGTTCCATCTGTAAACCAGGATAAATAAAAATAAGAAAAAAAAATTCAAAATCACATTGTTGAGGCTCAGGATAAACTTATTTTGAGTGTCCTCCTAAAGCCAATATTAATGGCTGGATGATTACAGCTCCTCTGAAGGAGTTCAGAAGAAGTTTACTGACAGGCCCTTACCTTCACATAAAGTGAGATGGAGAAGCAATGCTACACCACATTTGAAGCAATTCTCACCAAGACAAGTGAGAAGGGCTTTATGGTTTTATTTTAACTGTTTACTTATTCATTTTTTCATTTTCTACTCATTTCTGTTGTTCTGCTTTCTCAATTTTCAGCAGGCACTTGATGGTCAGTAGGGAAAAAAAAAAACCCTGAACAACTCTGTAGTTCAGTGGGTATTGACTCTGACACCTTTTCTTCAAACTTACATTTCTAATTGTATTTATGTTTGAGCTTAACAGTTCTCAATATTTCATGCTAGAGAAAGGTCAACAATAACCACTCATTCAAATGAAAAACATATGAATTAATGTTGCAGTAAATTTAAATGATACCTTGGGAGAAGAAGGATGGAGGGAAACCTGAAGATGAGGGAATCAAAGTACTATATCCACATTGAGTAAGAATTGAAGCTCTTTTAACCTCCACAGATCCCTGGAAACTGCATCAGCAAAAAAGCTACATCAAAAATCAGAACATCAGGATTGTATCAGCCATTTTATGACCCCTGTTAGTTTCAAATGGATGAGCCTGTAGTGCTATAGCTGTGAGAACTATTCAGAAATCAAACAAACAGCACCAACTCCTTTCACTTGTTTCTGTTAAATTGTTTGGTTTCTAGCCATGGTTCCTAAATGGTAGCTACATCCTTGCAATTTCGTTGCCCTCGTTTTCCACAGAGCACCCTAGCTTTTTTCTAGAACCTGAGCACTACACTTCTATTCCAAAGGTATCCTTGGTCACACCAAAAAAAGTAAATCCTGTTGGAAAATGAACCTGCTACATGCTTTACAGTCACTAGTGGGGTTCTTTCTCTTCACATTACACCACAAATAATAATTGTTTTTCTTTGTTTCTAGAGACATGAAGAATTTCACCTTCTATTCAAAATAAGTCATGTACGTATTAAGGAGCATAAATAGAGCCAAGCTTTTACTCAAACTTTATTTCTCCGTTATCTGACTCAGATCCCTAAAAATTTCCACAATTTGCTTGTTGCTGGAATGCATCAATAAGGCTTTTAAATACTTAGAGCAACTATTTCGCTCTTCAAGCAATATTTTAAGCTAAAGACACTTAAACATAGACTTAAAGAAACCGTTAACCTTCAGAAATTGTGGGATCTTAACATCTGTTTTTTGCAAGGTCAGACCTTACACAGTATTCTTTTTCCTATAAAAGGTCTGGGAGCTCTGTAACAGAAAGTTTTAATGACAACACCACCTTTTCAGCAAAAGCTATATAAATGTCAGCTAAATATGGTGATATACAGGATGCTCAGAGTAGGAAAAACCAAAACCAAAACCAGAACCGAAACCACTGGTTTTGTCTCTACTCCAAGCCTATTCATTCAGTATTTTCCAATTAGACAAATCTCTTCTACTCCTTTTGCAAAGAAAACAGCTTCCAAGCTTTCAGCTCCAAACCTTTCTGTCTCAGTAACTGTCCCACACCCTTTCTCCTGTCCTATTGTTTCCATAAGATTCTTAGAGCCTCTTCACATAGCAGCTACCAATTTTCAATTGTAGTCAGGCTATATTCAATTTCATTTAAAACAGTACTTAAAAGTTAGGACTGACTACTGATTTTATTTTCTTTTAGCAGGGGCTGAACATATATAGGTGACATGAACAGTCATACTGTCATGGGTCGAGTGTGTGACCAACACATACACAGCTGCCCCAAGAATGTTATTAATTTTCCCTACGAAGGATTAGAAGATGGCTAGGCAAGAANGAGGTTGGAGTAATCTATGGAGATTACACAGTTCCATGCCCTGCTCAGAGCAAGGTCATCTGAGGCAGGTTGACCAGGACCACATCTAGTCATGTTTTGAATACTTTTGGGAAACCTGCTGTAGTATTTGATTGGGCAGTAAGGAAAAAAAAAAAAAAAAAAAAAAAAAAAAAAAAAAAAAAAAAAAAAAAAAAAAACAAAAAACCAAACCAAACAAACAAAAAAACAAAAACAAAAACCCACAACTTTTCTCATGTTTAAATGGATTTTTCTGTGTTTGAATTTGTACCTGTTGCCTGTTGTCCTGGCATTGAACAGTACTGAGAAGACCTTGACTCTATCACCTTTATACATCCTCTCAAAAGGTAGTTATACACACGCATAAAATCTCCTTTGAGCTTTCTCTTCTCCAAGCTGAACAGTCCCAGCTCTCTAGTCCTTTCGTAATCTTCTTGGCCCTTCTTTAGACTCCCTTCAGTATATTCACAAGCTTAATGTGCCAGGGAACCCAGGACTGGACATACCTTTCTAGCTATATCTCATCAGTGCTCCATAGAGTGCAAGGGTCACCTCCCTTGACCTGTTAAGATCCCTTCTAATGCAGCCCAAGATACCATCAGCTTTCTTCGTGGCAAGGACACATTGCTGGCTCATGTTCAACTTGGTGTCCGCTCAGACACCCAGGTCCTTTTCTTCCAAGCTGCTTTCCAACTGGACAACACTCAGCATATGCTGTTGCATGTAGTTGTTCCTCTTCAGGTGTAGGACTTCACATTTCCCTTTGTTGAACTTCTTGATGTTAAAATTATCCAATATCTGCAGCCTGTCATGGTTCCTCTGAATGCCAGCATACCCACCTGGTGTATCAGTCACTCCTCTGAGTTTTGTACCATCTGCCAGTTGCCAAGGATGCACTCTGACCCATCTTCTACATCAGTAATGAAGAGATTAGAGAGCATTTGCCCAGTATCCACTCTGTAGGTACATCACTAGTGGCTGTTCTTCAACTAGACCTTTTGGCACTGGTTACAACCCTTTACACTTATAAGGTAAGCCAGTTTCTAGTTCAACTCTCCGTGTACTTATCTATTTCATATTTCATTAGACTGTTTATGAAGATTTTATGGAGAAGTGTCAAAAGCTGTACTGAAATAAAGATAAACAACATCCACTTCTCCCACCTCATCCACCAAGCCAATCATCTGTTTGTAGAAGGTTATAAGGTTGCTTCAGCACAATTTACCCTCCATGGTCACTGCTTGGTTGTCTTATTAATCTGGGGAAAAATATATCCAAGAAAACAAATTGATTTTGGAAAAGACAATATTCACACTTACCACAAGCCAGTCTTCCAGAGACCGGAAGATCAGAAACCACTACATTTTTTGGAATAAGTAGATTGGGAGGTCAGTTTGACCTTTCTGTATTGTCTTTTTTATTTGTTTAAAACCAAACTTACTCTTCCCTCTCTCTTCATTCTCCAAATTATATTTTTATATGAAACTTCACAAGAATTCAAAGAAATTCAGTTTTTGACATACAAGAAGAGTATTTCAACCCCAAAGGTGATTGTTTCAGAAAAGTATATCTGACTGAAAATAGAGGTGGGAAATGGAATATTATTACATATTAAAGTTAATACTGAGATAATAAAAAATACCTAATGAATAAGTGCATTCCAGCAGGAACACATGGAAATTAGAACCTGTGACTGGACAATGTGCAGTACACATCACATCGTGGGATTATATTTGTTTTGAGGAACTTATTCCAGCAAAGTTTCTGCAATTACAGCTGTGAGCGTGCCCAGAGAATCAAGGAGAAATTTAATTTTTTGTGTGCAATTATGATTTCATTTCTAGGCCATAAGAGCAGCCTAGATTTCCGAAGTCCAGGTATTGTTTGTGGCATCTATAATCTTGTCACGTTTTTTAAATGAAAATAGTTATAATCAGAAAATAACAGCTCTTTTCTTTGTTCTGTTGTTTCCTGTGTCTCTTGCATCACATTCTTGACTGAGAATATGTAATACGTAATAAAAAGACACTTAATCTGAACAAAATTTACTGAAACTTCAAGGCTTTTTTCCTTTACCATTATAGAAGTTGTTGTGGTTTAATCCCAGATGGTGACTAAACACCACACAGCTGCTCACTTGTTCTTCCCTGGTGAGGTGTGGGACAGAATTGGAAAGGCAAAAGTGAGAAAACTCATGGTATGAGATAAAGACAGTTTAATAAGCAAAGCAAGAGCCACATATGCAAGCAAAGCAGAACAAAGGATTCGTTCACTGCTTCCCGTCAGGAGGCAGGTGTTAAACCATCTCCAGGACAGCAGGGCTCCATCACGCATAATAGTTACCTGGGAAGACAAACACCGTAACTCCAAACATCCTTCCTTCCTTCTTCTTCCCCCAAAATATATACTGAGCATGATGTCACATGTCACCGAATATCCCTTTGACTAGTTTGGGTCAGCTGTCCTTACTGTGCCCCCTCACAGCTTCTTGTGCACCTGCGGGAGCAGAATCATGGACTCAGCGACATACCAATATGATCATAGCTGAGACATTTTATTGTTTTACAGAGGTATACTTATACCTGTCTGAAGTTTGTCCATGCAGCGCACTGCCCCCTGATTGAACACACAGCCTGTCCACGAGCTGTCCACGCGCGTAGCAACAATACTGATTGGCTCTTGCTGCTACACCGTGCGCCCCTATCTATGTTAACTACTTTCATTGTAGTAGTTAACTGCTTTGTTTTATACTAGCTAACTGCTTTGTGGCAGCTCCCGCCTCTGTGTCTCCTTCAGCAGCAAGGCTGGGTGGATAGTCCATAACAAGGTTACAATGTCCTTGAACAAGTACATTGCCACATGCACCTGCAGTGTTCTCGCTGAAAAGTCCTTGACTTGTTGTAAATGTTGCTTGGCAAAAAAATCTCCAAAACCTCATTGTTTCATCAACATTCTTGTCATACTAAATCCAAAACACAGCATTATGCCAGCTAACAGGACAGAGTTGGAAACACAGATATTCCAACCTAATTCTTGTCTCACTTAGGATCTTTGTTTCCAGTCCTTCAATTCTAGTTTATTTTTCCTGTGCTTGATCTCATTATCCACATTATCAAGTCACTGTAAAAATATTGCAAAAAGTAGGAAAAGATTTTACAAGCCCTAGGACATGACTTTGACTCAGAAGATGGAATAGATATTTTGAAATGAAAATACAAACGATGTTCCTAAGCACTACATCATGTAACTGTCCAATAAATAGTCAAATACTGTCCTGGCAGCTGTCTGTTATTCCAAACTGTTACCATTGGCTAGCTAGATGACCAGAACAAATCACATCTACGTGACTTCCTTATCTTCATCATAAAAAGGAAAATGAAAGTAAAATCCTTTGTACAGTGTTTTGACATCAATAGTGCTAAATAAAAAATAAATGTTTGCCAGAAAATATTAATCAAATTCCAAAGACAAAACTTCTTACATCCCACAGGTAGAATAAAAAACAAAACAAACCCAAAGTAATAATAAGAACATCAGCATTAGAAACTTCTAATAACATTAGAGACAAACACATATACATACATTTCAGTGAATTCTTCACAAGACCAAATGCACAAGTCCAGATATGACAGCTGGAAAATGTAGGTTTATAACAATGACCTGGACAAGCTAGAGTCCATTATCAATTCATACTGGAAAAGAAATAACAATTCCTTCAGTTCTCTTCTAGTTATTATGTTCTGTTCCCTGACTGATACCTGGGAAAATTTAAAGGGAGCAGAATAAAACCAAACCGATTTTCAGAATAAGCCTCAATGTTTTGTCAAAACCTAGATGTCAGAGAAAAGCTACAATTCTCTGAAGAAAAAAGGAGATCTAAATTTCTGGTTTGTTAAAGGTGTTGAGTTTCTTACTTGCTGGCTGACTTTATGTGAAGATTTTTAAGCCTATTTCTCACTTTGGAAGGAGAAGATGAAACACTTTAGAAAAAAATATATTATTTTAAGTATAATTTGTCAAGTAGTGCAGCAAGCACACACATAAGTGAACAATCCTGCTACTTAGTATCATCCAGATTCAGCAAGCTTCACTTAACCTTTAACTGAGAAAGGACAGAAATTTCTTGTCATTCAGAACTTCACTGGTCAGTTTTCCATGAACAACTCGTGTTCCACCCACTGCACAGCTACAAATGGTCTACAGATCCTAAATGGACTATCTCTTGACTCTGTTGTATCAGAGTCATAGCAATTTCAAGCCTGGCTCATATGGTCACACATGACATCAGAAAAAACGAACCTTTGTCATCTAGTGTTGCAGCAGACAGTCTACAAAGGAAGCTCCCCAGATCTTGTTTTGTTTAACCAATTTAGTATTTAAATTTGGGATATGGGGTAATTGTCATAGTATGCCTTCCTTCCTTCCTTCCTTCCTGCCTGCCTGCCTTCCTGCCTTCCTCCCTTCCTGCCTTTCTCCTTTCTTTCTCTCTTTCTTTCCCTATTTCTCTCTGTCTCTCTGTCTCTCTGTCTCTCTGTCTCTCTTTCTCTCTTTCTCTCTCTCTTTCTCTCTTTCTTTCTTTCTCTCCTTCTCTTTCTCTCTCTCTTTTTCTCTTCCTCTCTTTCTTTCCCCCAAAAGGCTCATTTGAAAGAGAGAGAATTGATATTTTATTACTATCTTCAATCACAAACTATTAACATAGAGGTTTTTTTCCTAATAAAATAGATTTCTGTAATTAGATTTAAACATTCCTCATGCACAACCAAACATGTTTTTTCTCTTGCTTCTACCTCATTAATATTTATTACCTTTCTCCTTTAAAAATAAATACAACCTACAGATTTTTAAAAGTGGCATAAAAGACAGATTAGTATTCTAAATGAGGACATCCAGTTTCACACAGACAGGAAATACGGATGTGTTCTCAAACCTATCTATGGTGTCTTTGAACTTTTTTGTTTCAGAAATCTCAGTCACAAGGATTTCTAACCATCATGAAAAGTTACCCAAAGTTATTCTGAACATCAGAAGGTGTTCGTGCTTGATTCATCTGACCTTGCTTATATTTCAGTTGGGCTCACCTTTGCACCATGTTTTGTCATATTGGAGAGTTGTACCAGATCAACTTTAGATCAATGCAAATTCTACAGCACACATATTCAGGATGTCATGCCATGGACAGAGGAATCTCTGATTTACAAGGTAATAATTGGTAGTGATCACTCAGTTTTATCCACCACCTAAACTGTGGTACATTCACACATCGAGATGTTTTATGAATGCTGCATAATTTTGTGGTAAATAGATATTTCCTTGTTTTGAAAATATTATAGGTTGTACTAGAACTACTTTTCTTGTGTCTCATACACATAATTAACATTTTATTTTATATTAGTTTAATCATACAGTGACTCAAATTCTGTCTTTGCATAACCTGGAAGGCTTTTTTAGTTGTTACATTGCACTGAATTTGGGCCACTGACACTTTCTCTTTTTGTTCCATTTGCTCCTGTTGGTTAACACCAACACTCTTGAATAAAAAAATCCCTGCTGACAATTTGTTACGGTCTTTTTGTTCAACTCCGGAAGTGTAAAAGGTATATTGGACAACAACCCAAATACATTTCCTTAAATAAACCTTTTTATAACCCAGACCACATAACTGTATCTATATACAGATATGTATGTGTATATGCATATGTGCACATCTATGTATTCATACACATATTTATAGCAAGTTTAAAATACGTGACATTTCTGCTATAAATTAAGTCTTCTCTATTCACATCACTTCTGTACTTCCCCCAAAAAAATTTGGTCACAAAAGTTTTTTAAATAACTTCTTAAAACTTTTGGAATTAAAAACAGTCTCGGGCACTACATACATAGAACGTACCAGAAAGCTTTACTAAACTTTGCTCAGTTACTTAACAAGTGCATATTTCCTCTGCCAGAGAAAAGCTATTCCTAGTTCTTCTCTTATACTATCCAATAAAGTTCAAATTAATTTAGCCTTTCTGTTGGGCTGGTTCTTTCCTAATTATGTTATTACGGTTACCAAAATCATCAGGTGATAAATAATAGCTTAACTACTCACACAAGTAATCATAGTAAAAGCGATAGTTAGAGACTGATATCACAGGCATCATCTGTATAGGCAGACAGAAGCCCTAGCTGTGTATCAAATAAATCTTATCACTTACATGTCACTTTTTTGGTCTGTTGAACAATCTGCTTGTAACCATGATTTATCACATAGTTCACTTCTTACATTCCACTTTGAATCATTTAGAAAAGTGAATACTGATACAGACTTCTTTGTGTGTTTATATAGTTCTAAGGGGTACTCCTGTCTCCAAATTCCCAAGACTGAACTCAAGAGTTATGCCAGTTTCCAGACTTAATAAAATAAATAGCCTGGAAGCTATTTTTAGAAGGAAATACTTGGGGCAGCCTCAGGTGATACATCCAGTTTGAAAGTCAATTGATTAGTTATTATTAGGCTGTAGAGTATTCAGATTTTTTATTTCATATGTTGTGACAATATCCCAAGAAGCCACTGTTTTACAGAATTAAACATTATGATTTACGGAATATATTAAGCATCTAAATACAGCAATTATGCCATAGTGACCTGCTGAGTAAATCTACAACAGTGGGTTATGAAAATTCAATGGCTTCAGGTTCTTCTGAAATTTGAATTGTTTGTAAATTGTATAACAGAATGCTTTGAGAAACAGTTTCTATTTAAAGTGACTAATTATGTCTGCAAGTCCAAGGAAAACTGATTTGAGCAATGACTCAATGATGTCCATTGAAGTATTAATCTGAACTATTATGCAAGAAAAACACTTCAGGAAGTATGTGATCTTAACCTAGAGGGCAAATATAGGAAGCCACAGGGGCTACTATATTTCATTGTGTCCCTAAAACAGGTTGAAACTCGTGTACTGTAGCAAATAATTTCCTATTTTGTTGGAATTCCTTTTTATCCTCTCTGTACCTGGGAAGCCTGCAGTCATCTATCAGATTGTAATTACTACATGCATCAGAATCGCTAAGAAACTGTGTATCCTAGCTGATAACTTGCTGTTTATTTCATGTATAGCATTCCATATTTTCATTACACTTGACATGAGCAGAGCTCACCTTTTTAAATAGGAGCTGCTTTAGCTCTAATTAACTCTGCATGATGGTTTACCCTTTTTTTGCTTAGAGGTGCACAAAACATCTGTGCCTCTAATATATTAGTCTTAAATAGTCCCTCAGCAAACTCTGTTATTTCTGAACATATGTACTTTAACTTTCAGCTTTCTAGTAATGTTTTTAGGCTATTTAACTCAACCCAGAGATGTTTAGGTTTCCTAATCCAATTACTAAGAATCAAGTGCAAAACTACATCTCTAAATAAATTGCCAGTTGTTGTTACATGAAACGTTGAGGTAGCTGATAGCTGAAGACCTTTCTGAACAGACCCAATACCTACCAAAGAAGCTAGAAAGAAGCTAGACATGTACAGATTAACATGAGTTTAAACATTCAAATTTCAAAGTGGTACCAAGTAGCAACCATTTTTTTTTATTAAGTTTTTGTTAGGTTTGGGAGTTTTTTATTGTTTGTTTGTCTGGGGGGTTGGTTGGTTGGTTGGTTGGATGGTGGTTTTAGCAGAAAGTCACTCTGTAGAAAGACTTTTCTTCTTTTCTCAAAGAAAAGGTAGCGTATCTCAGTGGGGGAAGAGGGACAAAAGCAGTCACCCCAGTGACCCTCAATATTCGCTGCACACGAGAGAATACAAAGGCACAGTAAAGCTTTTTCCTCGTTGTCTACCTCATTGCCTTGCAGAGGAGTCTATCTTCACCATCCTGAAAGGTGGAATGTGCTTGAATACACTTCCTGGTAAGTATATGCTTTCAGAGAAAGTATACTGGGGCTGCCTCAATGTACCTGTTCTTTCACCTTATGAAAGGGAAGGGTGTAGAGGATAGATCCATGTTGGAACTCATACTTAAGCTGACTTTTTCACATAATAGAAAGGCATAGGAAGGTATACTGGAGATAAAGCATGATAACAGCATGTCTTGTCCTTGCGAACCTACCAGCCATGCTTCTAGACATGCTGTTTTTCTTAACTGGCCTTTGATGCTAGACACCAACACCAGAGGAAACTTCCGAAAGTAGAATTGCAGAGAACATAGAGAACATACTTTCCAGTCTTTCCAGAAAACTTCTATAAGAATTAAGCTTTACTAATAGGTACCACCCCTCTCCAATAAATACTTTTTTTTTTTTTTTTTTCATTCTCTATGGTTTCCTTCACCTGGAAAAAGCATATGTTATTTGCAATGGATACAAAAGCATGAATGTGATTAATTAGACATCTCTGAAAACTTGTCTTTCCATTGGATGATACTGTTAGTACTCTTCACAGGTATGATGGGAAGAGGCATTTCATGGAAGGAGTTGTTCAGGGCACTATGGGACCAGTAAGAAAAACAACAATGAAATATTAGAAATATTGCAGAACTAAATAGAAAATTATACTCTTACTTATTTAGTTGAGGTTCTGCAGGCTTTTTTCATGGTTCACTTCGAGTTACGGTTCAGTTTAAAGCTGCTAGGTTTTCGCAGTGTTAGTAGAAAGATCTTTATACTGTATAACCCTGAAACATCTTTCTCCTAAGGGAGGTATTTCTCTGCTTGTTATTGAGGTAGCCAACACAATGGTTGAAAGTGATAATCTCAGGGTAGGGATAAAAATATTTATACTTTCTCTGGTAAAGATAAGTGGATAATCAATATATAATGGTTTTATTTGATTATGACATAATACTAAATATTTAGGATTTTCTGGTTAGATGGTGGCACTTCTCAGCTACATTTTTATGAATGTAAAACCCTGTACCAAAAGATCCTGAGACAGAGAGAGAGAACAAAATTCACAAATATGAATTTGTCACAGCACACACTAGAAGTCTAGAGACACTGTGGTTGAATACAGCTCTTCAGAATCACAAAGAAGAAATATCAGCAATTTCCCCAGAGTTATGTGCAATGTTCCTGCCAGAATGGATGTCTATACTGATGAGCAGATATGCTCAATACTGTACCCCAAAGTAATAGTTCTGGGTCCACCCAATGACTTCCCCTTGGCTCTGTGTTGGGAAGATCTGGGCACCTTTACATTTTCTCCCACACTTGAACTTCTTCTGTCCCCAGGATCCGTAAGGGGATCAACTATAAAACTGTTAAAACCCACAATTTGTTAGATTACAAAAAAAAAAAAATCCAGAAAATTTTAGTTTAATAGCATTGGCCGAACGGGGAGTGTCTCACCAAAGCATAAGTAATTATGCTTGTTCATCAGTAATAAACTTTCTTCTGCTTGGAAAACATAGCAACAACATGACTTGCTGCACTACAAGTGGAGTGAAAAGCAACACTACACTTGAATAATATTTCTGAACGTGGAATAGGTCTTTTTCTACAGGAATATACATACACACATACTCAAAAATGTGTCATATATATTGTACAAATTATTACATAAGATATACTTAGATACACTTATACCTATGTATATGTACATAAATATATCCATATTTCACAAACAGAGTGTCACAACGAATTAATAAGTGCTTGTTAGTCAAATACATGCCCTCAAATCAGTACCTGGGTTTGGAGAGTTTGGGTTTTGGTTGTGACAGGGTTCTTTGTTGGTTTTGTTTTTTAAGTTTTGGAGTTGTTTGTTGGTTTGGTTTGGTTTGGTTTGGTGTTTTGTTTTGTTTTGTTTTGTTTTCCAGCTGTCTTCCCATCTTTTTTAACTACTTTTAAATAAAGGTTATAAGTTAGAAGAAAGTGTTCATAACCTGCACTTTTAAAAAGTGAAACTATGAATAATTTATGCAAATTATCTTTCATCAGCTAAATAAGCACCACTAAAAATGGTGCTTACTATGGAAGTTCCTTACTATGGAAGTAACAACCACTAACCTGTTGAAAAGCCTAGCAGAAATCAGCTATGCTTAATTTCTTTCTTTTTATTCCTGGACATATATTTTGTGCACAAATTGTGCACCTTTCCATTTTCTGCTTCACAGGAAGGAAAGAGCTATTTTTCCAGCCACTCCTTTCTTTTTATTTATCATTAATTAGCCTATTTGAAATAGCTTTATTGACAACTTCTGATTCTTCTATGGCAAGGAATCCTATTAAAGCAAGAACAATACGCCGAACCAAACGACAACCCTTCCAAAAGATCTTTTCACTTAGCTTCCCCAGAATGTTTAGCATTGAAATCTATACTTACACAAATGACCTCATTTTGCAGTTAAATCAAGTGTGAACTAAAAAAGAATGATCTCATGGCTACTGAACATGTAGTTTGTTTAAAAAATAACCTCCTTGAAATCAGTCATTAAGTGGGTTGTTAGATAATTTTCTTCATTTGCTGCACAGGGGTTGTCAGCTGTTTCTGGTGAGGTGATCACTGTCTGTGGTTATTATAAATTACTGCTCCAACTTCAAAGAGACTAAGATTGCAAAAAGGTTAAAAAATCTCTAAAAGTCTGGGAAAATTATTGTCTAGTATGTTTATGTAGCATGCCAAAGTAGCATTTTATTGGGAGTTATCTATATCTTTAAACAAGTGGAATAGAATGATGTCATAAGCCAACTGTTTATTGTTAGTTGTTAGTAAAGATATACCTAAAATTACTGTTATATTATTGTAGTTTTTAGAATATGAAACATAATAAATACATGGTCATCTTGTAGGGATTTGTTTTTTCAGCCTACATGATTAAGTAAGAATGGAAATCTATGGCATTCTGTGCTCTTCAGTTACAACCTTTGTGTGTTCCTACCCCAGCAAAAATTTTTCATAAAGACTTAATATCAGCCTAGGTCCCTGGTAACATAGCTTGTCTTCTCTTGTAGTGAAAATAATGTTATACAAGGCTTTGGATCAGGAAAAACTGCCATCTCTGGTTCCTTTTTGGCAGTATTTCTTTCTGAAATACTTGGATTCTTAGGCATTAAAATATCATAATTCGATTTTCAGAGGTAGTTACTGCTTTAGATTGGAAATTATTCCAATATAGAAGCATAACCTGCACAGAGAATGAGTCCTACACACTTTCAGCCTCTGTGGTGTCTTGAAAAATCCTTTAACTGCATAAAGATAGAGAACTGACTTGGGCATGCAGGTGACAACCAGAAAATATGATAGTCACTGTAAACAGTTAAATTAATCCCACCTTTCAACTTCTTCAGATAAAACTTCTTAGATAAACTCTTCCCCACACACATGATCTGTGTTTTTGTTCTTGTTGTTAATTTCTTTAAAACCATTATGGCTATACTATATTAGGTAATTTCAGAAATTGTGTGCTTAACAGGTTAAAATTTTAAAATCTCCACTCCTGCTCCCTTTCTTTGGAATAATGTTAAAACTTCTGTGAATATAAGGTTAAAATATTTGTCTCCAGTGGAAATGTGAGCACTGCAACTGTTTCTGCCCCAAAACAAGAAGCTTCTAACTAGCAATAATAGCTAAACCCCTTCCTGTAATGCAGACTTTCTATTTATCCAGAAGGACCAGACTATGTTTGCATGCAGGCCAGCACAACCCTGAAGATAAGAGAATTTTGCAGGAAAGCTTCTAAACTTCTTTCACCTGTGCTTTTGACAAGAATAAACTGGAACATGGGAGGTTTCTAAATTTCTGTTGGACGTCTTTNAAATGTGTCATATATATTGTACAAATTATTACATAAGATATACTTAGATACACTTATACCTATGTATATGTACATAAATATATCCATATTTCACAAACAGAGTGTCACAACGAATTAATAAGTGCTTGTTAGTCAAATACATGCCCTCAAATCAGTACCTGGGTTTGGAGAGTTTGGGTTTTGGTTGTGACAGGGTTCTTTGTTGGTTTTGTTTTTTAAGTTTTGGAGTTGTTTGTTGGTTTGGTTTGGTTTGGTTTGGTGTTTTGTTTTGTTTTGTTTTGTTTTCCAGCTGTCTTCCCATCTTTTTTAACTACTTTTAAATAAAGGTTATAAGTTAGAAGAAAGTGTTCATAACCTGCACTTTTAAAAAGTGAAACTATGAATAATTTATGCAAATTATCTTTCATCAGCTAAATAAGCACCACTAAAAATGGTGCTTACTATGGAAGTTCCTTACTATGGAAGTAACAACCACTAACCTGTTGAAAAGCCTAGCAGAAATCAGCTATGCTTAATTTCTTTCTTTTTATTCCTGGACATATATTTTGTGCACAAATTGTGCACCTTTCCATTTTCTGCTTCACAGGAAGGAAAGAGCTATTTTTCCAGCCACTCCTTTCTTTTTATTTATCATTAATTAGCCTATTTGAAATAGCTTTATTGACAACTTCTGATTCTTCTATGGCAAGGAATCCTATTAAAGCAAGAACAATACGCCGAACCAAACGACAACCCTTCCAAAAGATCTTTTCACTTAGCTTCCCCAGAATGTTTAGCATTGAAATCTATACTTACACAAATGACCTCATTTTGCAGTTAAATCAAGTGTGAACTAAAAAAGAATGATCTCATGGCTACTGAACATGTAGTTTGTTTAAAAAATAACCTCCTTGAAATCAGTCATTAAGTGGGTTGTTAGATAATTTTCTTCATTTGCTGCACAGGGGTTGTCAGCTGTTTCTGGTGAGGTGATCACTGTCTGTGGTTATTATAAATTACTGCTCCAACTTCAAAGAGACTAAGATTGCAAAAAGGTTAAAAAATCTCTAAAAGTCTGGGAAAATTATTGTCTAGTATGTTTATGTAGCATGCCAAAGTAGCATTTTATTGGGAGTTATCTATATCTTTAAACAAGTGGAATAGAATGATGTCATAAGCCAACTGTTTATTGTTAGTTGTTAGTAAAGATATACCTAAAATTACTGTTATATTATTGTAGTTTTTAGAATATGAAACATAATAAATACATGGTCATCTTGTAGGGATTTGTTTTTTCAGCCTACATGATTAAGTAAGAATGGAAATCTATGGCATTCTGTGCTCTTCAGTTACAACCTTTGTGTGTTCCTACCCCAGCAAAAATTTTTCATAAAGACTTAATATCAGCCTAGGTCCCTGGTAACATAGCTTGTCTTCTCTTGTAGTGAAAATAATGTTATACAAGGCTTTGGATCAGGAAAAACTGCCATCTCTGGTTCCTTTTTGGCAGTATTTCTTTCTGAAATACTTGGATTCTTAGGCATTAAAATATCATAATTCGATTTTCAGAGGTAGTTACTGCTTTAGATTGGAAATTATTCCAATATAGAAGCATAACCTGCACAGAGAATGAGTCCTACACACTTTCAGCCTCTGTGGTGTCTTGAAAAATCCTTTAACTGCATAAAGATAGAGAACTGACTTGGGCATGCAGGTGACAACCAGAAAATATGATAGTCACTGTAAACAGTTAAATTAATCCCACCTTTCAACTTCTTCAGATAAAACTTCTTAGATAAACTCTTCCCCACACACATGATCTGTGTTTTTGTTCTTGTTGTTAATTTCTTTAAAACCATTATGGCTATACTATATTAGGTAATTTCAGAAATTGTGTGCTTAACAGGTTAAAATTTTAAAATCTCCACTCCTGCTCCCTTTCTTTGGAATAATGTTAAAACTTCTGTGAATATAAGGTTAAAATATTTGTCTCCAGTGGAAATGTGAGCACTGCAACTGTTTCTGCCCCAAAACAAGAAGCTTCTAACTAGCAATAATAGCTAAACCCCTTCCTGTAATGCAGACTTTCTATTTATCCAGAAGGACCAGACTATGTTTGCATGCAGGCCAGCACAACCCTGAAGATAAGAGAATTTTGCAGGAAAGCTTCTAAACTTCTTTCACCTGTGCTTTTGACAAGAATAAACTGGAACATGGGAGGTTTCTAAATTTCTGTTGGACGTCTTTTAAAAATGATCAGAATGACTGTTGAGGAAGCATTAATTAAACTATATCTATTTCTTCCTTATTTCATAGAAGAGAAATAGAAGGATGCATAGGTGGTAAATCATACCCTAAAAGATTTTTTACCTGTTTTTCATTGGCAAATTTCAAATAAGTAGAAAAGGCAAAAGGGTAAAACCGAGGATATCATTACTCCACAAAACAAACTCTCAAGCCCTGGTTACACCCTAATAGTTTAATCTGGAATATTTAGTTTCACTACTCAAGATAACTGCAGTAGAGTCTGACTGATGAGTGCACAGGCAGGACAAAATAACTGTTTCATTTAACTCACAATGCTGACATACCCTTATAGTTCTGTAAATAGTAGCACTGTAGGAAAACCCGCCCCAAGTTTGTTAAGGGTTACTTCCTAGATTATCAGGGAAGACACTGGGTGCTTTAAAATATTGCATTCTAATGGGAAACACACATTACAGCTAGAAAGAAAACAAAAATGACGTATCACAACTTGTGTAATTTACAGATTTTTTGGTGTTGTTCACAATTCAGAATCAAATGAGCAATTACATCTGCAAAATTAATCAATATCAGACAGAGGTATGTGTTTTCTATATGTAATTTACTTGCTCTCAGATTAGCTGTTTCTAATATTGACCTCTATGTATCAATTGACTATGGTGAGAGAAAATAGCCTAGGAATTCCTTTAATTCCATTTCCACATGCATTGACTTTCAGCCAGATCACTGGAGTTAATTAAACTCCATCTAATATCATTATGTAGAACGAGGTTCTCCAGTTCACACCATATTAAAGGAAAATATCATATTCAGCTGCGTACATCTTTTACAAGCCTCTGGATGATAATCATACAAAATTGTTTTCATGGCAACATGTTAGATACTTAACAAACACTGTAAATTCAATTACTTTCCGACCTGCAAAGCATTCCCCCATTTGCTAACTTATAATACAATTTAAAGATGGACTAATATGTACGAAAAGTGCCGTTTTCACTGAATATCTTATTCCAGCAGCAGGTTCTAGTAAGATTGTATACTAAAAAAGAAAGATCTGAAAAGAACATTTAAGTCTCTAGATTTAAAAAATGAGTAGTAAGATCCCATAATATTAGATGATTTTATGCTCTGAAATCATATACATTACAGAATCACAGAATCACAGAATGGTTAGGGTTGGAAGGGACCTCTGGAGAATATCTAGCCCAACCCACCTGTGAAAGCAGATTTATCTGTATCTCAAATATTTTTGTACTTCAACTACTTCTTTTCCTTATCCTCTTGAGTCTATTTAAATGAAGATGTAGACACTTTTTAAGGTGTGACTTGTCATTTTTTTTAAAAAAGGGGAGTACTTACGTAAAAATGTGACTGAATAACAGTTGATTCATTTTCCTATAATCTGAGATGTGTTGTGTAGACATTAAAACAACAGTAAAGGTCTGAGTAAAGAATAAAGTGATAAAGTGAGGAGTTTCTTAAGATACGTTTTATATGTGCTCTTAACAAAGCTAACACAATTACTGCTACATTCTGTTTGATCAATAATAGATGCATAGATGGAAAAATTCTTATCCATGATGAAAAGATTTGTAGACCACTCAGCTCATAACCAGAGAAAATGTATTCAGACAAAGTACTTTTCAAGTAGCACACATGCAAAAGATTTTGCATAAGAATTGTTTAGCTTTCTTACTATAGAAAAAATTAAAACAAAATGATCGTTTAACCAGTGTTGGAGTGGAACTGTCCTGGAGTAATGACAAGATCTCAATATGAGTATGATCGTTCTCCTTTATTCATTATTCATTATAGAAGCATGCACAGCAACAATATTGTAA